>CM055122.1:133369294-133566691 GCA_029206835.1 Rana muscosa | reverse complement strand
AAATTCAAACATTGTAAAATTATGCAAAAGATTTTTTTTTGGACATCTGAAATTAAAGAGGTATATTTGGTTCTAATTTGTTTACTTTATTTTCACTTGATCCTCATCACTTTGTTGTGTTATTAATGCATCTTTTTTTCTGTTCTAATTCCAGATCTTCAATGCTCACAAGATATTTGTAGAACTCTAAAGCCTCATACACAGGATCGGACTTCCATCAGACAAACCTGTGGATTTTTGTCCAAAGGGTGTTGTCCGTGAACTTGTTTTTCATATAAACGGCAGAACATTTTCAGCCACCATACACCAAACGACGTGTTTTTTCAGCTATTTACCGTCACCCTTTAGGCAACTTCTGCTATTGTTGCCTGATGTTTAGCATTGGTTCGGAGCATGCGTGTTTGTACTTTGGATTTTAGTCCGACAGATTTGTGTACACACGATCGGATAATCCAACCAAACACATTTGTTGTCGGATAATTTGAGAGCATGCACAGCCACCATTTGTTTTCAGAAATTCCAACAACAATTGTCCGATGGAGCATACAGATGGTCGGATTATCTGACAAAGCATGCTCATCGGACAATTGTCAGAATATCCGATCGTGTGTATGGTCCTTTAGACCCCTTTTACACTGAGGGGCAGTTTTCAGGCGTTTTAGCGCTAGAAATAGCCTCTGAAAAGTGCCTGAAAACTGCCTCCCATTCATTGCAATATGTACTTTCACACCCGGCGGTGCGCTTGCGGAATGTTAGAAAAAGTCCTGCAAACAGAATCTTTGGGGTGGTTTGGGAGTGCTATAAATCGCACTCCCAAAATGCCCCACCCATTGAAATGAATGGGAGGGCGCTTCCAAAGCACCTTAAAAGTGCTGCAAAACTGGTCTTTTTAACTTTTTTTTTCATTCGAAACAGAAAAGCAAAAAATGCATGTCGCCCTGGGACTTTGAGTGAGGTGAGAGAGTTAGGCACATGCTCACACAGATGCATGATAAAAAACAATTAGTAACAGATGCTGTAGAAACAAAATGGAGACAACAGTGATTGTGCGTCACCCGACATGGTAGCCAATGTAAAACAACATAAGTACAGGTAATTGTGAATACATTGCAAATATAATACATCCTTGACCAAAATGATGACAATTGATAGCTGAACCAGTGGATACATGCACATAGACAAGGTTACTTGAACAAATATTGTTGTATAAAAATCATTGTAAGAGCTTGTTGGGGAGAGTAGGGTCCTCAACGCATGCAGATATACAAAAACGCATCATTATGCCCTATGCGTTTCGCGAGATTCCACTCGCTTCCTCAGGGGTAGTTGTATCAATGCCTTGGGTTGACTTGCCGATCACTGGCTGCCGAGATAGAGGCATATGATATATCCAGCTCAGGAGCTGAGGGGACGAAACAATGGGGTACCATCCACGGGGAGGATTCGGATGAATAGCATAGTCTATGCAGAGGTGTCTGACCAGTGGTCACAGAAAGCCCACATTGGAAAAGTCTGGAAAAACTTGGGGAGATATATGGACTTCCAATCATGGTTGCTGCCTTCACTTCACTGTGAACCTCACCCCAAACCACCAGACCAAAATGACCTGTTTTTTTTTTCATTCAACCCAGTGGTTGAATGAAAAGAATGACTAATCTATGGGCTGTTCTAGTGTTTAAATCAGTTAAATACATTTAAGGTGCATTAAAACAAAAAGTGCTTAACACTTTATTGTTCATTTTACTTTACCAGTCCCTGGGCATAGAATCCCCCTTACATGGGCTGCAGTCTTCCACAGGGCAGACAGTCTTCCTCACAAGGGTCTATCTTGAAACAGCAGCAGCAAGCTGCTCACACTCCTCCTTCTTCCCTGCTCACACCAGCCCCTCGTTATATTGGCTGTGTCCACCTAGGCACACACCCTGCTGGCTGTCCACAAGACCCGGACACAGGGTTAGAGATCCCGTCCCACTCAAGACTCTTACGAATCTCCAAACTACAGAGCCCCATCTGGAAATAGCAAAATCCGGAGAAAGCTGCCAGAGCAGTTTTTTCTGTTTCAAATCTATGCTCTTTAGCTCTGCAGTCCATCGATATGCAGACTCTATGTCCATTTTTATTCTTATTTCATAGGAACAGAGCCTCACTGTTACAATATATATATATATATATATATATATATATATTAAGAAAAAGTGCTTGAGAAAAGATCAAAATTGACAAACGTAATGAGAAAGAGAAGTTCTAGGCTTCATCAAGGGACACATGGACAGTAGAAGTCAGGAACATTGGGTTATACTGATGACTTTTATTTATTTGTTTATTTATTTATTTACTTTTTTGCAGTGCTTTACATACTGTGCATTCACATCAGTCTTCACCCTTAAGGAGCTTACAATCTAAGGTCCCTATCTCACAAACATACATTCAAATACTGGAGTAAATTTAAACAGGCTGCTACAATTCCCATGATGCCTCAGATTTTTGCTATTGTCCTATGAGGATGGACAACTTTTCTCTTCTGAAAAAGTATACCCATTTGTAGTAGATATTATAAATTTGTATTTTTTTTTTCAATTTCTTTATTTTTCAATTTTTCCTTTATACAGGGAATAGCGAGAAACAGACATAAAAAGAAAAAATAATTTTCACATATTTTAAACTCATCCTCTTTCGATTTATACAACAGAAAATAAATTGATACATTTGATTCCTACTAGTCCTCCTAACTCCTCCTTTCTAGGGTGATGTCCACTAGGGATAGGGAGGAAAGAGTGAGAAACGTATGCCCTGTACACACGATCGGATTTCCGATGTAATAAAATCCGATGGATTTTACCATCGGAATTCCGATGAAGCTGACTTTCATCAGTCTTGTCTACACACCATCAGTCAAAATTCTGACCATCCCAAACGCCGTGACGTAAAACACACCAACGAGCCGAGAAAAATTAAGTTCAATGCTTCTGAGCATGCGTCGACTTGATTCTGAGCATGCATGGGTTTTTTCTCCAATGGAGTTCCACACAGACGATCGGAATTTGCTATTGTTTTTTTTTTTTCCATCAGATAAATTTAAAACATGGTCTATTTTTTTATACCGATGGAAAAAAGACCGATGGGGCCCACACACGATCGGTTTGTCCGATGAAAAAAGTCCATCGGTCTTTTTTCATCAGAAAAACCGATCGTGTGTACGCGGCATTAGTCTATATCACAGTAAAGGGAGAGGTGGAGAAAAAAATTTAAAAATACAATAACAACTGAAAAAAGAGGGGCAACCTTCCCCTCTAAGTTCCACCTCTCACATAATTTCCCTGTATCTGAGCCTGGGATGACGCTATCCCAAAGCCCTACCTGTTTGACTACTATCTCACCATGTTCCCTCTCCCCCCCTTATTTATAGTCCATTTCCGTTCCCTTCCCTATACCCCCCCCCCAAAAAAAGGAGAAATCCCCAAATATCCCCTCCTCCCCTCTCCCCCCCCCCCCAGAGCCTCCCCCCCTCCTCCCTAATCTCTGTCCATTTGCTTCCTCCTCTCCTCTGAGGAAATGAAACCAATCCATGGTGACCACGTTTTTAAATAAATTTCTCTTTTTTTTCTGTAGGGGGTTGTGTTTGTTTCCATTTAAGTGGTATACATGCTTTCGCCGCATTCACTAGGTGACACAGAATGGAATTCCTATTGTTTCCCTCAGAATCTCTGATAGATGCAGAAGAAAGAATGCTGGATCCTCCAGTATTTCTGCCTCACTAAATTTTTGGATGATCTCTCAAACCTCCTTCCAAAATTCCGTAATTCTGTGGCAAGACCTAAAAATATGCCCTGTTCTGTCTGACATCTCCAACACTCCCCTGATATATTCGGGAAGCACCTATGGAGTATTTGGGGGATTTTGTACCATTGTGAAATAATTTTATAATTTGTTTCCTGCATTTTTGAACATGTTACTGTCTTAAAAATAGATTGTATCATTTTAGTTTTCTGGACTTCCAGGAAGGTCCTCCCTAAGTCTATTTCCCATTTACGGAAAAAGAGCAACTGGTAATTCTCCGGTGGTTTGATCAATGACGCATACATTTTAGATACTGTATGCGTAATTGTTTTTTTTCCATACATTGTTTCTCAAATAATGTTAAGTTACGGTCCAGGTAGCATGGTGCTACTACAGAATTGAAAAAATTTCTTAGTTGTGCTTCTTGCCAGAAATCTAATTGAAAAGGGCCATTTCTATACATCAGGTCCTGCATTGTTGGCCAGTTGCCTGTGATAATAAAATGCGAGGCCTGGTACAGTCCTCGTCCAATTAATACCGCAAAGGGTCCTTTCTGTGTACCTGGTATGAATTGTGGGTTACCTAATATAGGCACCAAAGGTGAATTCTGTGTAGATATTTTACTCCTGGAAAAAAGATTATAGCATACCCATAATGTACAGTAGGTCCTATTGTTGGGTGTGCCTTAGTATTGGCTGTGACATCTCTATAACACCAGGGGGCTCTGATTAATAATTCCCTACACTGTGCTTGCTCTAAATTTGGCCAAATTTTCATATCCCTATGTCGGCACTAGTCCAACAGTCGACCCAGGTGGACTGCTTGATAGTACTTAAATACATCAGGGATTGCCAGCCCTCCATATTGTTTTGGTAAGGATAGTAATATCCTCTTGATCCTTGGTTGTTTACCCGCCCAAATAAATTTTGTTAGTAATGTTAGGATTAGGGATGAGCTTCGTGTTCGAGTCGAACATACGTTCGACTCGAACATCGGCTGTTCGATCGTTCGACGAAGATCGAACGATTTGGGCCGTTCGCGCCAAATTCGAGTGACGCGAACGGCCCACAATGCACTACTCCATCGCAGTGTCATCCAGGCGCTGTGATTGGCCAAGCATGCACTGTGACCCTGCATGCTTGGCCAATCACAGCGCCGGCAGCGAGGAGAGCAATGATTGGCCACAGGCAGGATGCCTGTGGCCAATTATTGCTGAGGGTGTTTAGTACACGCCCCACACTATAAAAGGCCGCCAGCACGGCGGCCTAGTGTAGTGTGTTCCGGAGCAGGGATAGAGCAGCATAGGCAGGGACAGTGACTTTTATTTCTTTCTTGCTTAACCTGGATTCCTTTAGTTTAGGGAAAGAGAAGGATAGGTAGGGAGAGTGTCAGTGTGTTTTGTGCTTGTGCTATAGTGTGCTTAAAAAAAACATTTTTTCTAGGGACAGAAAACTGTAGGTAGGGAGAGTGTCAGTTTCTTTCACTGTGCAAGTCCTTGTTTCCAGGGACCTGGAAGGACAGTGAGTGAATTCTCCTTGTGCTATATTGTGCTTAAAAAAAACATTTTTTCTAGGGACAGAAAACTGTAGGTAGGGAGAGTGTCAGTTTCTTTCACTGTGCAAGTCCTTGTTTCCAGGGACCTGGAAGGACAGTGAGTGAATTCTCCTTGTGCTATATTGTGCTTAAAAAAAACATTTTTTTCTAGGGACAGAAAACTGTAGGTAGGGAGAGTGTCAGTTTCTTTCACTGTGCAAGTCCTTGTTTCCAGGGACCTGGAAGGACAGTGAGTGAATTCTCCTTGTGCTATATTGTGCTTAAAAAAAACATTTTTTCTAGGGACAGAAAACTGTAGGTAGGGAGAGTGTCAGTTTCTTTCACTGTGCAAGTCCTTGTTTCCAGGGACCTGGAAGGACAGTGAGTGAATTCTCCTTGTGCTATATTGTGCTTAAAAAAAACATTTTTTCTAGGGACAGAAAACTGTAGGTAGGGAGAGTGTCAGTTTCTTTCACTGTGCAAGTCCTTGTTTCCAGGGACCTGGAAGGACAGTGAGTGAATTCTCCTTGTGCTATATTGTGCTTAAAAAAAACATTTTTTTCTAGGGACAGAAAACTGTAGGCAGGGAGAGTGTCAGTTTCTTTCACTGTGCAAGTCCTTGTTTCCAGGGACCTGGAAGGACAGTGAGTGAATTCTCCTTGTGCTATATTGTGCTTAAAAAAAACATTTTTTCTAGGGACAGAAAACTGTAGGTAGGGAGAGTGTCAGTTTCTTTCACTGTGCAAGTCCTTGTTTCCAGGGACCTGGAAGGACAGTGAGTGAATTCTCCTTGTGCTATATTGTGCTTAAAAAAAACATTTTTTCTAGGGACAGAAAACTGTAGGTAGGGAGAGTGTCAGTTTCTTTCACTGTGCAAGTCCTTGTTTCCAGGGACCTGGAAGGACAGTGAGTGAATTCTCCTTGTGCTATATTGTGCTTAAAAAAAACATTTTTTCTAGGGACAGAAAACTGTAGGTAGGGAGAGTGTCAGTTTCTTTCACTGTGCAAGTCCTTGTTTCCAGGGACCTGGAAGGACAGTGAGTGAATTCTCCTTGTGCTATATTGTGCTTAAAAAAAACATTTTTTCTAGGGACAGAAAACTGTAGGTAGGGAGAGTGTCAGTTTCTTTCACTGTGCAAGTCCTTGTTTCTAGGGACCTGGAAGGACAGTGAGTGAATTCTCCTTGTGCTATATTGTACTTAAAAAAAAATTTTTTTCTAGGGACAGAAAACTGTAGGTAGGGAGAGTGTCAGTTTCTTTCACTGTGCAAGTCCTTGTTTCCAGGGACCTGGAAGGACAGTGAGTGAATTCTCCTTGTGCTATATTGTGCTTAAAAAAAACATTTTTTCTAGGGACAGAAAACTGTAGGTAGGGAGAGTGTCAGTTTCTTTCACTGTGCAAGTCCTTGTTTCCAGGGACCTGGAAGGACAGTGAGTGAATTCTCCTTGTGCTATATTGTGCTTAAAAAAACATTTTTTCTAGGGACAGAAAACTGTAGGTAGGGAGAGTGTCAGTTTCTTTCACTGTGCAAGTCCTTGTTTCCAGGGACCTGGAAGGACAGTGAGTGAATTCTCCTTGTGCTATATTGTGCTTAAAAAAAACATTTTTTCTAGGGACAGAAAACTGTAGGTAGGGAGAGTGTCAGTTTCTTTCACTGTGCAAGTCCTTGTTTCCAGGGACCTGGAAGGACAGTGAGTGAATTCTCCTTGTGCTATATTGTGCTTAAAAAAAACATTTTTTCTAGGGACAGAAAACTGTAGGTAGGGAGAGTGTCAGTTTCTTTCACTGTGCAAGTCCTTGTTTCCAGGGACCTGGAAGGACAGTGAGTGAATTCTCCTTGTGCTATATTGTGCTTAAAAAAAACATTTTTTTCTAGGGACAGAAAACTGTAGGTAGGGAGAGTGTCAGTTTCTTTCACTGTGCAAGTCCTTGTTTCCAGGGACCTGGAAGGACAGTGAGTGAATTCTCCTTGTGCTATATTGTGCTTAAAAAAAACATTTTTTCTAGGGACAGAAAACTGTAGGTAGGGAGAGTGTCAGTTTCTTTCACTGTGCAAGTCCTTGTTTCCAGGGACCTGGAAGGACAGTGAGTGAATTCTCCTTGTGCTATATTGTGCTTAAAAAAAACATTTTTTCTAGGGACAGAAAACTGTAGGTAGGGAGAGTGTCAGTTTCTTTCACTGTGCAAGTCCTTGTTTCCAGGGACCTGGAAGGACAGTGAGTGAATTCTCCTTGTGCTATATTGTGCTTAAAAAAAACATTTTTTTCTAGGGACAGAAAACTGTAGGCAGGGAGAGTGTCAGTTTCTTTCACTGTGCAAGTCCTTGTTTCCAGGGACCTGGAAGGACAGTGAGTGAATTCTCCTTGTGCTATATTGTGCTTAAAAAAAACATTTTTTCTAGGGACAGAAAACTGTAGGTAGGGAGAGTGTCAGTTTCTTTCACTGTGCAAGTCCTTGTTTCCAGGGACCTGGAAGGACAGTGAGTGAATTCTCCTTGTGCCAGTGGCGTCACTAGGGTTGGTGTCACCTGGTGCGGCAAAACATGGTGTCACCCCCCTCCTGTCTATCCTGCCCAGCGCCCTGCAGGCAGCGCACAGTCACGAGGCGCACCCCCAAATGACCCCTGTAAATTAAAGTATAGGGTGGTATTGGGCCGGCTGGGGCGATATAGGGCAGGTTGGGGTAATATAGGGCAGGTTGCGGTGGTATAGTGCAGTCTGGGTTGGCATAGGGCAGGTTGGGGTTGTATAGGGAAGGCTGGGGAGGTATAGAGCAGGTTGGGGTGGTATAGGGCAGGTTGGGGTGGTATATGGCAGGCTGGGTGGCATTGGGCAGGTTGGGGTTATATAGGGCAGGGTGTGATGGCATAGAGCAGGTTGCGGTGGCATAGGGAAGGCTGGGGTGGCAAAGGGCAGGGTGCGGTGGCATAGGGCAGGGTGCGGTGGCATAAGGCCGGTTGCGGTGGCATAGGGCAGGTTGGGGTGGTATATGGCAGGCTGGGTGGCATTGGGCAGGTTGGGGTTATATAGGGCAGCGTGTGATGGCATAGAGCAGGTTGCGGTGGCATGGGGCAGGTTGGGGTGGTATAGGGCAGGCTGGGGTGTCATAAGGCAGGGTACAGTGGCATAGGGGAAGTTGTGGTGTCATAGGGGAGGTTGCAGTGTCATAGGGCAGGGTGTGGTGGCATAAGGCAGGTTGCGGTGGCATAGGCAGGCTGGGGTGTTATGGTGCTAGGTTAGGACTCCATCATGGGGTGCAAGGTGGTCTGCTGCTGCTAGACACAGCTATAGATATATATATATATATATATATAGATATTATGTAATATAGCTGGTCCATCCTCCCCTCCCCCCACCAGACCAGCTAACTCAACTACTGTTCCTATTATATGTAATATAATATATCTGTGTCCAGCATCACCCCCCCCCCCCCATTATTAGACCTGCTCAGGGTGGGGGTGTCTCAGTCAGCTAATATAAATTATATAGTCAGTGTTGTCTGTCTGATAATGGGGGGGGGGTGATGCTGGACACAGATATATTACATTACATATAATAGGCACAGTAGCACAGGAGTTAGCTGGTCTGGTGGAGGGAGGGGCGGCTGGACAAGCTATATTACATAGTGTATATATATTGTGAGGGGGTTAGCTCGGCAGCGGGTGTGTGTGACCCCCGAGATGGGCTCCCCACACAAAAACAGGCCCAGCAAACGGTGGTTGTGGTTTTCAAAATCAAAAAGGTGCGGTTTATTTTCTATTTACAGTGACAAAACACAGCAAAGCAAAAGAAACATAAACAAAATAAATCCTGGTCAACTTGACCTCTGACTAAACATACAGGTTTCCTAACTAACAACTGGGATCAGCCTAGTGCTGTCCTAGTCCCTAAGTCCCTGGTTTTAAATGTCCAAGCAAATAGCCACACAGGCTTTGTCTCACCGCACAGGGGTTCACTCTCCCTAGACAGTCCACACAGGTCTGGTTCCAGGCATGAGCTAACATCTAATGAAGCTGGGAGTTCTTATAGAGGCCTAAATGAGCTGACAAGCTTCAGCTGGTCTCATCAACTCCCTGTCTGTACGACGCCCCACACTCTCCCTAGAGGTATGAGTCATCCATGAGCCCACTAGCCTTATACAACTCTCCACCTAGTTGTATAAGTCGGCGTAAAGCCTGAATCTGGGCGAAATATATCTACCCCCCTGGATGCAACCAGGTGACTTTACCTTCCTGCTGTCACATACCCCTACCTCTTGTTTTAACCTCGGGGTTGGAACACCAGCAATCAGGCATTCATGTACTCGAGACAAAGCATCCACATTCCCCATTTGAACGCCAGGGCGATGCTTTACTGTGAAGTTGAATTCCTGGAGGGCCAGGAACCACCTATTCACTCTTCTATTTGTTTCTTTGTTTTGAGCCATCCACTTTAACGGAGCGTGATCCGTAACCATGTCAAAGTGCCTACCTAGGAGGTAGTACCGAAGGGAATCTAGAGCCCACTTCACCGCTAAACACTCCTTTTCAACGGTGGCGTAATTTACCTCATGGGACTTCAACTTCCTGCTGAGGTAAATGACTGGGTGCTCTTCCCCGTTCCAGACCTGGGACAATACTGCTCCTAACCCCACATCTGACGCATCACTTTGTACGACAAAGTCTTTAGAGAAGTCGGGTGAGTACAACACTGGCTGGCTACATAAGGCTTGTTTCAAGAATTGGAATGCTGCCTCAGCCTCGGGGGTCCATTTAATCATGACCGACCCTTTCCCCTTCGTCAGGTTGGTTAGGGGCACAGCCTTAGAAGCAAAGTGGGGAATGAATCGCCGATAATACCCAGCGATTCCCAGAAAGGCTTGTACCTGCTTCTTGCTGTTGGGACGTGGCCAACTCTGGATGGCCTCGACTTTGTTGAGTTGGGGTTTTATTACTCCCCTCCCAATGGTGTACCCAAGATATTTGGCCTCCTCCTGCCCAATGGTACACTTCTTGGGGTTAGCCGTAAACCCCGCTTCCCGAACAGAGTCCAGGACTGCTTGCACTTTTGGCAGATGTGAGGCCCAATCTGTGCTATGGACAATTATGTCATCCAGGTAAGCCGCAGCATACTTCCGATGGGGCCTCAGCATCTGGTCCATTTTCCGCTGGAATGTGGCCGGCGCATTCTGTAACCCGAACGGCATTCTTTTATATTGGAACGCCCCGTCTGGGGTTACAAATGCGGTTTTCTCTTTGGCCGACTTGGCCAGGGGGATTTGCCAATACCCTTTTGTGAGGTCAAGAGTCGTCATGTATCGGGCTGTTCCCAGCCGGTCGATCAACTCATCTATACGTGGCATGGGGTAGGTGTCAAATTTTGTAACTTTGTTCAACTGTCGAAAATCGTTACAAAATCGCCAGCTCCCATCCGGTTTAGGCACCAACACAATGGGACTAGACCAATCACTTTGGGACTCCTCTATCACCCCTAAGTTCAGCATTTTCTGTACTTCCTCCCGTATTGCCTCCCGTCGGGCCTCTGGGATCCGATAGGGTTTTAACTTCACCCTTTCACCGGGCGGGGTAATGATGTCATGCTCTACCCCAGATGTTTGTCCCGGCAGCTCAGAGAATACCTCCTTGTTGCGAAGCACAAACTCCTTAACCTCCTGTTGTTGGGGTTGTGACAAGGTGGCTGCTATTCCAACCTCCGGAATCACGCAACCAGTTTGAGCTGGTGACCAAGTGTCTGCGACTAGGGACTCTCTATCCCTCCAGGCTTTCAACAGATTAACGTGATAGATCTGTTCGGGCTTTCGCCTTCCTGGTTGTCTGACCTTGTAATTCACTTCGCTCACTTTTTCCATTATCTCGTAGGGGCCTTGCCATTTGGCAAGGAATTTACTTTCAACCGTAGGGACAAGTACCAGTATCCTATCCCCCGGGGAAAAGGTACGGGTCTTGGCTCCACGGTTGTACACTCTCTGCTGTGCTAACTGCGCTTGGGCCAAATGTTCCTTCACGATGGGCATTACCTGTGCAATTCGGTCTTGCATCAGGGCGACATGCTCAATCACACTCCTGTGGGGAGAACTCTCACTTTCCCAAGTTTCCTTGGCAATATCCAACAGCCCTCTTGGGTGTCTCCCATACAGTAACTCAAAGGGGGAGAATCCCGTAGAGGATTGGGGCGCCTCCCTAATAGCAAACATCAGATAAGGAAGTAGACAGTCCCAATCCTTTCCATCTCTATCCACCACTTTCTTCAACATTTGTTTTAGGGTTTTGTTGAACCTTTCAACCAGCCCATCGGTTTGGGGGTGATACATAGATGTACGTAATTGCGTCACTTTGAACAATTTACACAGCTCCTTCATAACCCGGGACATAAAGGGTGTACCTTGGTCCGTAAGCAGTTCTTTACAAATACCCACCCGGCTAAACACAAGAGATAGCTCTTTGGCTATGGTTTTGGCCGAGGTATTTCGGAGAGGGATCGCTTCTGGATAACGGGTGGCATAGTCCATTAAAGGACTAATATGTACTGGTGCCCCCTAGCGGACTTGATTATAGGACCTACCAAATCCATGGCGATCCTTTCAAACGGGACCTCAATGATGGGTAGAGGGACCAGCGGGCTACGGAAATGTGGCATCGGGGCCGACCTCTGACACACAGGGCAGGAGGAACAATAATTTTCTATGTCCTTCATCACCCCCGGCCAATAGAATCTCTGTAATACCCTCTCTCGGGTTTTCTCTGTCCCCAGATGACCTCCAAGAATGTGCCCATGGGCCAACTCCAACACCAACTTCCTGTAAGGTTTGGGCACCACAAGCTGCTCAACGGTTTCTTCTGCCCTTTTTGCCACCCGATACAGTAGGTCCTTCTCTACGCTGAAGTATGGGTAAGTGCAGGTATTATCTGGGTTCACTAACTCGCCATCTATTTTCACTACGTTTTCCCGTGCCTTTATTAGGGCGGGGTCTTTCAACTGTTCTGTGGCAAAGTTTTCCCTGTGAACCTCAAGATCAGAAAACTCCACAGACGGTAGGTTTTCGTCTGAGGAGGTGGGCTCCTCTCCAGTTTCTTGAGTCTCCCCTGCCAATACTGATAAGGGAAATTCTGGAGAGTCCTCACCACTCTCAGGGGAGTTCTGGCTATCACATTCCTGGTACATAGGGGCACCAGTGGGGGGCTCAGGATCATCCCACAGTTCCCAGAACTTCGGAAAATCCCTTCCCACAATGGCGTCATGCGGTAACTGAGATACTAAGCCCACTGGATGAGAGAGGGTACCTTTGGGGGTCTCGAAACACACTGTAGTCACTGGATACTCTCGGGTGTCCCCATGCACACAAATAACAGCTACCTTGCTATTCCCAGAGACCTCTGTTTTAACTAACTCAGCCTCTATCAGGGTCACAAGGCTACCTGAATCCAGCAATACCACAACATTTCTACCATTAACACACATTTTGCATAAATGTTTCTCAGTTCCTCGAATGGCAGTGCATGCGACTGTCGCACACAGCGACTGACGTCTGCCCGTCAGAAAGTCACACTGCATGGGTTCCTCCACAACCGGGCAATTGGCTGCAATATGTCCCGCTTGCCGGCAGCGGTAGCAAACGATCCTTCTTGCGGCCTCTTGAGCCGCTGATTTCCCAGGCTGTTCTCGCCAAACTTGGGGTAGAGCTCCCACCCTCTCACTCTCTCCACCCTCACCCCTTGGAATCCTCTTATCCGCCCCTGGGGATGGTCTGGTCTTAGGGTGGAAAGTCCGAGTGTCTCTGGAAGAGGCCGTCAGGTTCTCTGTAGCCAAGTATTTCTCCACACGATCCACAAGACCATCGGCCGTCTCTGGGTCTCCATGGCTTACCCACTTTTGGATGGCAGTAGGAAGAGCTCTCAAAAACCGATCCATTACAACACGTTCCACAATCTTTGGTGCGGACAAAGTCTCTGGCTGTAGCCACTTTCTGCTCAGGTGAATGAGATCATACATTTGAGACCTGGGGGGTTTTCCAAGCTGGAAAGTCCAGTTATGCACACGCTGAGCCCGGACAGCCTGGGTGACACCCAGCCTTGCCAATATTTCAGCTTTTAGCATCACATAGTCTTTTGCTTGGTTAGGCTCTAGGTCATAGTAAGCTTTCTGCGATTCACCAGTTAACAGAGGAGCCACCAGTCCAGCCCACTGCTCCTCAGGCCACTTTTCTCTTTCAGCGGTCCTTTCAAATGTGGTCAAAAATACCTCTGGATCATCCTCTCCAGTCATTTTTGTCAATAAACGACTCACCCCAAAGGACGCGGTATTAGTGGGACGGCTTTCCTCACTGGTCTGCGGACGTTGCTGCATTGCTGCTTCCATCTGTTGTTGTAGTCTCTGCTCTTGCTTCTGTAACAGGTCTATGAAGCGGGCCTCAGATTGCTGCTGGGCTTGTTGCTGAGCCTCCAGACTCTGTTGCAAAGTTGCGTTTGTCTGCTGCTGGGCTGCAAGGCTCTGTTGATGAGCTTGCTGCTGGGCTGCAAGGCTCTGTTGATGAGCTTGCTGCTGGGCTGCGAAGTTCTGTTGTTGAGCTGCAAGGCTCTTTTGCAAACCTGCATTTGTCTGCTGTTGATTGGCATTTGCTAGAGCCAGCTGCTTCAGTATCTCCTCCATGCTGGCTTAAAAAAAAAACTGCCACTGGTTCTCCACCAACTGTGAGGGGGTTAGCTCGGCAGCGGGTGTGTGTGACCCCCGAGATGGGCTCCCCACACAAAAACAGGCCCAGCAAATGGTGGTTGTGGTTTTCAAAATCAAAAAGGTGCGGTTTATTTTCTATTTACAGTGACAAAACACAGCAAAGCAAAAGAAACATAAACAAAATAAATCCTGGTCAACTTGACCTCTGACTAAACATACAGGTTTCCTAACTAACAACTGGGATCAGCCTAGTGCTGTCCTAGTCCCTAAGTCCCTGGTTTTAAATGTCCAAGCAAATAGCCACACAGGCTTTGTCTCACCGCACAGGGGTTCACTCTCCCTAGACAGTCCACACAGGTCTGGTTCCAGGCATGAGCTAACATCTAATGAAGCTGGGAGTTCTTATAGAGGCCTAAATGAGCTGACAAGCTTCAGCTGGTCTCATCAACTCCCTGTCTGTACGACGCCCCACACTCTCCCTAGAGGTATGAGTCATCCATGAGCCCACTAGCCTTATACAACTCTCCACCTAGTTGTATAAGTCGGCGTAAAGCCTGAATCTGGGCGAAATATATCTACCCCCCTGGATGCAACCAGGTGACTTTACCTTCCTGCTGTCACAATATATATAAAATCTATAGCTGTGTCTAGCAGCAGACCACCTTGCACCTCCCCCCCTTCCTTATCATATCATATACAGGCCAGGCCGTCAGGGGCAGGGCGCCAGACACTGAGACTGAGTCCTCCCACACTAGCTCTCTTACAATGGCAACTGCCCCCCCCCCCACACACACACACACCTCATCTTGTGCTCGGGCTGGCGGTGGAGAGTGGAGAGTGGAGACACCCCCCCATCATATCATACAGCCACCAAGGTCAGGGGCAGGGCGCCACACACACACTCACAAACCTCATCTTGTGCTCGGGCCGGCGGTGGAGACCCCCCCCCCCCGCACCTGTTCTTATTCTGGTCGCCGCCAGCTGGAGCCTCAGTCTGTACTGGAGAGGAGAAGGGCTGGGCAGCGACGAGCGACCATCACACACAGCGGCGTGCAGCCGCACCGCCCGGGTGGAGAAAGTTGTGTGTGTGCTGTATTGACGTGTCGTCACATCATCACAGTGCAGTGTGATGATGTGACAGGCTGAGTCGCTCGCCGGCTCTGTATGGTAGGGAGGAGGAACTTAGGAAGAATAAGGAGCCGGAGGACACACACCAGGCGCGGCCGCGGCGCTGGAGGTGTTGTTCCAGGCAACTTCCAGCCTAGCGGGGTGAAGTTAATGAATGTGTCCAGAGGCGGCTCTAGGCTTTGTGAGGCCTTAGGCAAATCTTAGACATGAGGCCCCACTCACGTCCATAATGGGAAAAATAATTAAAGCGATAAAAAATAACAGTGTGCCCCCCCTACAGCGCTGCCGACTACCCATCTCTGCCCTCCCGCTGACTGCTGAGCCAGCTGTGGGGGATCTGCAGGATGGAGGCCGTAAAACGGCCCCTACCTTTTCTAAAAGAACACAGTGAGTGATTGGAACTGATTTGTGTTTATTAAGCTTTAGTTTATGAATTAACAGGAGCTTCTGTCTCCTGTTCATTCATCTGCAGTGCAGCTGAGGCTACAGAGAAAGGAACTGGGGAATGCGTTTCCTCATTTTCTTTCTCTGTCTCAAAAGTGAGACTTCAGGGGTCTGTTTAGACCCCTGATATCTCACCAAAGAAACCAAAAAACGTAAAAAAAAAAAAAAAAAGATTGTAAAAAAAAAAAAAGACTACAATTTTTAATCAAACTAAAAAGCCATGCCCAATACGTAGCATAATTTAGCCACACATACAAATATTTCTGTATAGCACGGGTCACCCTCTCCCTAGTATGGGGGGCCCCTACTGTACAATGGCGGTAAACTTAAGTAAGAGAGGAAAGTGGAGGGTATGACGGCGGGTAGTATGTACATGAGAGGGGTGCAGAGTGTATGGTGGGGGGTAGTATGTACATGAGAGCGGTGTTGAGTGTATGGTGGGGGGTAGTATGTACATGAGAGGGGTGCAGAGTGTATGGTGGGGGGTAGTATGTACATGAGAGCGGTGTTGAGTGTATGGTGGGGGGTAGTATGTACATGAGAGGGGTGCAGAGTGTATGGTGGGGTGTAGTATGTACATGAGAGGGGTGCGGAGTGTATGGTGGGGGGTAGTATGTACATGAGAGGGGTGTGGAGTGTATGGTGGGGGGTAGTATGTACATGAGAGGGGTGCGGAGTGTATATAGGTGGGTAATATGTACATGAGAGGGGTGCAGAGTGTATATAGGTGGGAAGTATGTACATGAGAGGGGTGCGGAGTGTATATAGGTGGGTAGTATGTACATGAGAGGGGTGCAGAGTGTATATAGGTGGGAAGTATGTACATGAGAGGGGTGCGGAGTGTATATAGGTGGGTAGTATGTACATGAGAGGGGTGCAGAGTGTATATAGGTGGGAAGTATGTACATGAGAGGGGTGTGGAGTGTATGGTGGGGGGTAGTATGTACATGAGAGGGGTGTGGAGTGTATGGTGGGGGGCAGTATGAACATGAGAGGGGTGCAGAGTGTATATAGGTGGGGGTAGTATGTACATGAGAGGGGTGCAGAGTGTATGGTGGGGGGTAGTATGTACATGAGAGGGGTGCGGAGTGTATGGTGGGTGGTAGTATGTACATGAGAGGGGTGCGGAGTGTATGGTGGGGGGTAGTATGTACATGAGAGGGGTGCGGAGTGTATGGTGGGGGGTAGTATGTACATGAGAGGGGTGCGGAGTGTATGGTGGGGGGTAGTATGTACATGAGAGGGGTGCAGAGTGTATGGTGGGGGGTAGTATGTACATGAGAGGGGTGCGGAGTGTATGGTGGGGGGTAGTATGTACATGAGAGGGGTGCGGAGTGTATGGTGGGGGGTAGTATGTACATGAGAGGGGTGCGGAGTGTATGGTGGGGGGTAGTATGTATATGAGAGGGGTGCGGAGTGTATGGTGGGGGGTAGTATGTACATGAGAGGGGTGCAGAGTGTATGGTGGGGTGTAGTATGTACATGAGAGGGGTGCGGAGTGTATGGTGGGGGGTAGTATGTACATGAGAGGGGTGTGGAGTGTATGGTGGGGGGTAGTATGTACATGAGAGGGGTGCGGAGTGTATGGTGGGGGGTAGTATGTATATGAGAGGGGTGTGGAGTGTATATAGGTGGGTAATATGTACATGAGAGGGGTGCAGAGTGTATATAGGTGGGAAGTATGTACATGAGAGGGGTGCGGAGTGTATATAGGTGGGTAGTATGTACATGAGAGGGGTGCGGAGTGTATATAGGTGGGTAATATGTACATGAGAGGGGTGCAGAGTGTATATAGGTGGGAAGTATGTACATGAGAGGGGTGCGGAGTGTATATAGGTGGGTAGTATGTACATGAGAGGGGTGCAGAGTGTATATAGGTGGGAAGTATGTACATGAGAGGGGTGCGGAGTGTATATAGGTGGGTAGTATGTACATGAGAGGGGTGCAGAGTGTATATAGGTGGGAAGTATGTACATGAGAGGGGTGTGGAGTGTATGGTGGGGGGTAGTATGTACATGAGAGGGGTGTGGAGTGTATGGTGGGGGGCAGTATGAACATGAGAGGGGTGCAGAGTGTATATAGGTGGGGGTAGTATGTACATGAGAGGGGTGCGGAGTGTATGGTGGGGGGTAGTATGTACATGAGAGGGGTGCGGAGTGTATGGTGGGGTGTAGTATGTACATGAGAGGGGTGCGGAGTGTATGGTGGGGGGTAGTATGTACATGAGAGGGGTGTGGAGTGTATGGTGGGGGGTAGTATGTACATGAGAGGGGTGCGGAGTGTATGGTGGGGGGTAGTATGTATATGAGAGGGGTGTGGAGTGTATATAGGTGGGTAATATGTACATGAGAGGGGTGCAGAGTGTATATAGGTGGGAAGTATGTACATGAGAGGGGTGCGGAGTGTATATAGGTGGGTAGTATGTACATGAGAGGGGTGCGGAGTGTATATAGGTGGGTAATTAGGGATGAGCTTCGTGTTCGAGTCGAACATACGTTCGACTCGAACATCGGCTGTTCGATCGTTCGACGAAGATCGAACGATTTGGGCCGTTCGCGCCAAATTCGAGTGACGCGAACGGCCCACAATGCACTACGCCATCGCAGTGTCATCCAGGCGCTGTGATTGGCCAAGCATGCACTGTGACCCCGCATGCTTGGCCAATCACAGCGCCGGCAGCGAGGAGAGCAATGATTGGCCACAGGCAGGATGCCTGTGGCCAATTATTGCTGAGGGTGTTTAGTACACGCCCCACACTATAAAAGGCCGCCAGCACGGCGGCCTAGTGTAGTGTGTTCCGGAGCAGGGATAGAGCAGCATAGGCAGGGACAGTGACTGTTATTTCTTTCTTGCTTAACCTGGATTCCTTTAGTTTAGGGAAAGAGAAGGATAGGTAGGGAGAGTGTCAGTGTGTTTTGTGCTTGTGCTATAGTGTGCTTAAAAAAAACATTTATTCTAGGGACAGAAAACTGTAGGTAGGGACAGTGTCAGTTTCTTTCACTCTGCAAGTCCTTGTTTCCAGGGACCTGGAAGGACAGTGAGTGAATTGTCCTTGTGCTATATTGTGCTTAAAAAAACATTTATTCTAGGGACAGAAAACTGTAGGTAGGGAGAGTGTCAGTTTCTTTCACTCTGCAAGTCCTTGTTTCCAGGGACCTGGAAGGACAGTGAGTGAATTGTCCTTGTGCTATATTGTGCTTAAAAAAAACATTTATTCTAGGGACAGAAAACTGTAGGTAGGGAGAGTGTCAGTTTATTTCACTCTGCAAGTCCTTGTTTCCAGGGACCTGGAAGGACAGTGACTGAATTGTCCTTGTGCTATATTGTGATTAAAAAAAACATTTATTCTAGGGACAGAAAACTGTAGGTAGGGAGAGTGTCAGTTTATTTCACTCTGCAAGTCCTTGTTTCCAGGGACCTGGAAGGACAGTGACTGAATTGTCCTTGTGCTATATTGTGATTAAAAAAAACATTTATTCTAGGGACAGAAAACTGTAGGTAGGGAGAGTGTCAGTTTATTTCACTCTGCAAGTCCTTGTTTCCAGGGACCTGGAAGGACAGTGAGTGAATTGTCCTTGTGTTATATTGTGATTAAAAAAAACATTTTTTCTAGGGACAGAAAACTGTAGGTAGGGAGAGTGTTTTTTTTCTTTCACTCTGCAAGTCCTTGTTTCCAGGGACCTGTAAGGACAGTGAGTGAATTGTCCTTGTGCTATATTGTGCTTAAAAAAAACATTTATTCTAGGGACAGAAAACTGTAGGTAGGGAGAGTGTCAGTTTATTTCACTCTGCAAGTCCTTGTTTCCAGGGACCTGGAAGGACAGTGAGTGAATTGTCCTTGTGTTATATTGTGATTAAAAAAAACATTTTTTCTAGGGACAGAAAACTGTAGGTAGGGAGAGTGTTTTTTTTCTTTCACTCTGCAAGTCCTTGTTTCCAGGGACCTGTAAGGACAGTGAGTGAATTGTCCTTGTGCTATATTGTGCTTAAAAAAAACATTTATTCTAGGGACAGAAAACTGTAGGTAGGGAGAGTGTCAGTTTATTTCACTCTGCAAGTCCTTGTTTCCAGGGACCTGGAAGGACAGTGACTGAATTGTCCTTGTGCTATATTGTGATTAAAAAAAACATTTATTCTAGGGACAGAAAACTGTAGGTAGGGAGAGTGTCAGTTTATTTCACTCTGCAAGTCCTTGTTTCCAGGGACCTGGAAGGACAGTGACTGAATTGTCCTTGTGCTATATTGTGATTAAAAAAAACATTTATTCTAGGGACAGAAAACTGTAGGTAGGGAGAGTGTCAGTTTATTTCACTCTGCAAGTCCTTGTTTCCAGGGACCTGGAAGGACAGTGACTGAATTGTCCTTGTGCTATATTGTGATTAAAAAAAACATTTATTCTAGGGACAGAAAACTGTAGGTAGGGAGAGTGTCAGTTTATTTCACTCTGCAAGTCCTTGTTTCCAGGGACCTGGAAGGACAGTGACTGAATTGTCCTTGTGCTATATTGTGATTAAAAAAAACATTTATTCTAGGGACAGAAAACTGTAGGTAGGGAGAGTGTCAGTTTATTTCACTCTGCAAGTCCTTGTTTCCAGGGACCTGGAAGGACAGTGACTGAATTGTCCTTGTGCTATATTGTGATTAAAAAAAACATTTATTCTAGGGACAGAAAACTGTAGGTAGGGAGAGTGTCAGTTTATTTCACTCTGCAAGTCCTTGTTTCCAGGGACCTGGAAGGACAGTGACTGAATTGTCCTTGTGCTATATTGTGATTAAAAAAAACATTTATTCTAGGGACAGAAAACTGTAGGTAGGGAGAGTGTCAGTTTATTTCACTCTGCAAGTCCTTGTTTCCAGGGACCTGGAAGGACAGTGACTGAATTGTCCTTGTGCTATATTGTGATTAAAAAAAACATTTATTCTAGGGACAGAAAACTGTAGGTAGGGAGAGTGTCAGTTTATTTCACTCTGCAAGTCCTTGTTTCCAGGGACCTGGAAGGACAGTGACTGAATTGTCCTTGTGCTATATTGTGATTAAAAAAAAACATTTATTCTAGGGACAGAAAACTGTAGGTAGGGAGAGTGTCAGTTTATTTCACTCTGCAAGTCCTTGTTTCCAGGGACCTGGAAGGACAGTGACTGAATTGTCCTTGTGCTATATTGTGATTAAAAAAAACATTTATTCTAGGGACAGAAAACTGTAGGTAGGGAGAGTGTCAGTTTATTTCACTCTGCAAGTCCTTGTTTCCAGGGACCTGGAAGGACAGTGACTGAATTGTCCTTGTGCTATATTGTGATTAAAAAAAACATTTATTCTAGGGACAGAAAACTGTAGGTAGGGAGAGTGTCAGTTTATTTCACTCTGCAAGTCCTTGTTTCCAGGGACCTGGAAGGACAGTGACTGAATTGTCCTTGTGCTATATTGTGATTAAAAAAAACATTTATTCTAGGGACAGAAAACTGTAGGTAGGGAGAGTGTCAGTTTATTTCACTCTGCAAGTCCTTGTTTCCAGGGACCTGGAAGGACAGTGACTGAATTGTCCTTGTGCTATATTGTGATTAAAAAAAACATTTATTCTAGGGACAGAAAACTGTAGGTAGGGAGAGTGTCAGTTTATTTCACTCTGCAAGTCCTTGTTTCCAGGGACCTGGAAGGACAGTGAGTGAATTGTCCTTGTGTTATATTGTGATTAAAAAAAACATTTTTTCTAGGGACAGAAAACTGTAGGTAGGGAGAGTGTTTTTTTTCTTTCACTCTGCAAGTCCTTGTTTCCAGGGACCTGTAAGGACAGTGAGTGAATTGTCCTTGTGCTATATTGTACTTAAAAAAAACATTTATTCTAGGGACAGAAAACTGTAGGTAGGGAGAGTGTCAGTTTATTTCACTCTGCAAGTCCTTGTTTCCAGGGACCTGGAAGGACAGTGACTGAATTGTCCTTGTGCTATATTGTGATTAAAAAAAACATTTATTCTAGGGACAGAAAACTGTAGGTAGGGAGAGTGTCAGTTTATTTCACTCTGCAAGTCCTTGTTTCCAGGGACCTGGAAGGACAGTGACTGAATTGTCCTTGTGCTATATTGTGATTAAAAAAAACATTTATTCTAGGGACAGAAAACTGTAGGTAGGGAGAGTGTCAGTTTATTTCACTCTGCAAGTCCTTGTTTCCAGGGACCTGGAAGGACAGTGACTGAATTGTCCTTGTGCTATATTGTGTTTAAAAAAAACATTTATTCTAGGGACAGAAAACTGTAGGTAGGGAGAGTGTCAGTTTATTTCACTCTGCAAGTCCTTGTTTCCAGGGACCTGGAAGGACAGTGACTGAATTGTCCTTGTGCTATATTGTGATTAAAAAAAACATTTATTCTAGGGACAGAAAACTGTAGGTAGGGAGAGTGTCAGTTTATTTCACTCTGCAAGTCCTTGTTTCCAGGGACCTGGAAGGACAGTGACTGAATTGTCCTTGTGCTATATTGTGATTAAAAAAAACATTTATTCTAGGGACAGAAAACTGTAGGTAGGGAGAGTGTCAGTTTATTTCACTCTGCAAGTCCTTGTTTCCAGGGACCTGGAAGGACAGTGACTGAATTGTCCTTGTGCTATATTGTGATTAAAAAAAACATTTATTCTAGGGACAGAAAACTGTAGGTAGGGAGAGTGTCAGTTTATTTCACTCTGCAAGTCCTTGTTTCCAGGGACCTGGAAGGACAGTGACTGAATTGTCCTTGTGCTATATTGTGATTAAAAAAAACATTTATTCTAGGGACAGAAAACTGTAGGTAGGGAGAGTGTCAGTTTATTTCACTCTGCAAGTCCTTGTTTCCAGGGACCTGGAAGGACAGTGAGTGAATTGTCCTTGTGTTATATTGTGATTAAAAAAAACATTTTTTCTAGGGACAGAAAACTGTAGGTAGGGAGAGTGTTTTTTTTCTTTCACTCTGCAAGTCCTTGTTTCCAGGGACCTGTAAGGACAGTGAGTGAATTGTCCTTGTGCTATATTGTACTTAAAAAAAACATTTATTCTAGGGACAGAAAACTGTAGGTAGGGAGAGTGTCAGTTTATTTCACTCTGCAAGTCCTTGTTTCCAGGGACCTGGAAGGACAGTGACTGAATTGTCCTTGTGCTATATTGTGATTAAAAAAAACATTTATTCTAGGGACAGAAAACTGTAGGTAGGGAGAGTGTCAGTTTATTTCACTCTGCAAGTCCTTGTTTCCAGGGACCTGGAAGGACAGTGACTGAATTGTCCTTGTGCTATATTGTGATTAAAAAAAACATTTATTCTAGGGACAGAAAACTGTAGGTAGGGAGAGTGTCAGTTTATTTCACTCTGCAAGTCCTTGTTTCCAGGGACCTGGAAGGACAGTGACTGAATTGTCCTTGTGCTATATTGTGTTTAAAAAAAACATTTATTCTAGGGACAGAAAACTGTAGGTAGGGAGAGTGTCAGTTTATTTCACTCTGCAAGTCCTTGTTTCCAGGGACCTGGAAGGACAGTGACTGAATTGTCCTTGTGCTATATTGTGATTAAAAAAAACATTTATTCTAGGGACAGAAAACTGTAGGTAGGGAGAGTGTCAGTTTATTTCACTCTGCAAGTCCTTGTTTCCAGGGACCTGGAAGGACAGTGACTGAATTGTCCTTGTGCTATATTGTGATTAAAAAAAACATTTATTCTAGGGACAGAAAACTGTAGGTAGGGAGAGTGTCAGTTTATTTCACTCTGCAAGTCCTTGTTTCCAGGGACCTGGAAGGACAGTGACTGAATTGTCCTTGTGCTATATTGTGATTAAAAAAAACATTTATTCTAGGGACAGAAAACTGTAGGTAGGGAGAGTGTCAGTTTATTTCACTCTGCAAGTCCTTGTTTCCAGGGACCTGGAAGGACAGTGACTGAATTGTCCTTGTGCTATATTGTGATTAAAAAAAAACATTTATTCTAGGGACAGAAAACTGTAGGTAGGGAGAGTGTCAGTTTATTTCACTCTGCAAGTCCTTGTTTCCAGGGACCTGGAAGGACAGTGACTGAATTGTCCTTGTGCTATATTGTGATTAAAAAAAACATTTATTCTAGGGACAGAAAACTGTAGGTAGGGAGAGTGTCAGTTTATTTCACTCTGCAAGTCCTTGTTTCCAGGGACCTGGAAGGACAGTGACTGAATTGTCCTTGTGCTATATTGTGATTAAAAAAAAACATTTATTCTAGGGACAGAAAACTGTAGGTAGGGAGAGTGTCAGTTTATTTCACTCTGCAAGTCCTTGTTTCCAGGGACCTGGAAGGACAGTGACTGAATTGTCCTTGTGCTATATTGTGATTAAAAAAAACATTTATTCTAGGGACAGAAAACTGTAGGTAGGGAGAGTGTCAGTTTATTTCACTCTGCAAGTCCTTGTTTCCAGGGACCTGGAAGGACAGTGACTGAATTGTCCTTGTGCTATATTGTGATTAAAAAAAACATTTATTCTAGGGACAGAAAACTGTAGGTAGGGAGAGTGTCAGTTTATTTCACTCTGCAAGTCCTTGTTTCCAGGGACCTGGAAGGACAGTGACTGAATTGTCCTTGTGCTATATTGTGATTAAAAAAAACATTTATTCTAGGGACAGAAAACTGTAGGTAGGGAGAGTGTCAGTTTATTTCACTCTGCAAGTCCTTGTTTCCAGGGACCTGGAAGGACAGTGACTGAATTGTCCTTGTGCTATATTGTGATTAAAAAAAACATTTATTCTAGGGACAGAAAACTGTAGGTAGGGAGAGTGTCAGTTTATTTCACTCTGCAAGTCCTTGTTTCCAGGGACCTGGAAGGACAGTGAGTGAATTGTCCTTGTGTTATATTGTGATTAAAAAAAACATTTTTTCTAGGGACAGAAAACTGTAGGTAGGGAGAGTGTTTTTTTTCTTTCACTCTGCAAGTCCTTGTTTCCAGGGACCTGTAAGGACAGTGAGTGAATTGTCCTTGTGCTATATTGTGCTTAAAAAAAACATTTATTCTAGGGACAGAAAACTGTAGGTAGGGAGAGTGTCAGTTTATTTCACTCTGCAAGTCCTTGTTTCCAGGGACCTGGAAGGACAGTGAGTGAATTGTCCTTGTGTTATATTGTGATTAAAAAAAACATTTTTTCTAGGGACAGAAAACTGTAGGTAGGGAGAGTGTTTTTTTTCTTTCACTCTGCAAGTCCTTGTTTCCAGGGACCTGTAAGGACAGTGAGTGAATTGTCCTTGTGCTATATTGTGCTTAAAAAAAACATTTATTCTAGGGACAGAAAACTGTAGGTAGGGAGAGTGTCAGTTTATTTCACTCTGCAAGTCCTTGTTTCCAGGGACCTGGAAGGACAGTGACTGAATTGTCCTTGTGCTATATTGTGATTAAAAAAAACATTTATTCTAGGGACAGAAAACTGTAGGTAGGGAGAGTGTCAGTTTATTTCACTCTGCAAGTCCTTGTTTCAAGGGACAGAGAAGGACACCTGAAGGTAGCCCTTATTGCTTTTTTCCCATCTCCCTGCAGGCCATCTATTAGAATGTCTGGAAGGCAAACAAGGAGAGGCAGACAGTCAGGAGGCAATAAAAGAGGGCAAGCAGGCTCTGTGTCTGGGGGCAACAGTGCTGGTCGTGGACGCGGTGCATTGTCATCAGCACATGGCCATGGGACACGCTTGTCCTTCTTTTCGGCAGCTGGACATGTTGAGCCACATCATGCCGAAGACTTGGTAGAGTGGATGACCAAGCCCTCCTCCTCCTCCTCATCCTCTCTCACCCAGGCTCAGGGTACTGGAAAAGCAGCTGCCAAAGCGTCGTCTTCCCTGGTATCAATGTCAGACAAATCATCAGTCACTCCTTCCCTAGACCCACCATGTCCTCCTCCTGAGGAGTCCCCCGAACTGTTTCAGCACAGTGTTGGGTACATGCTCCAGGAGGATGCCCAGCGTTTCGAAGGGTCTGATGATGAAACCCAGCTACAGGAAGGCAGTAGCGTGAGAGCAGACAGAGGGGATGCTCAAGAAGGACACCAATCTGGCAGTCATGTTCCAGCAGCTGCAGCATACTGCCAGATTGGCTCCAGTGATGAGGAGGGAGGGGATGATGAGGTCACTGACTCCACGTGGGTGCCTAATAGGAGAGAGGAGGAGGAGGAGGATGAGGAGGAGGCACATCTCCAACGAGGCAGGATGCCCTTTGGTGGCCAGCGTAAGGGCAGTACACCGACGGAATCACACCGCAGAGCTCCGCCTGTGCAGGGCGCTGCCTCTGCCCGTCATTCAAAAAGTTCTTTGGTGTGGGCCTTTTTTGAGGCTAGTGCATCAGATCGCACAGCTGCTGTTTGCAACATATGTCTCAAGCGTATATCGCGTGGCCAAAACATCAGCCGCTTGGGTACCACATGCCTGACCAGACATATGTTGACCTGCCATGCAGCTCGTTGGCAAGCCTACCTCAAAGACCCACACCAAAGAACAAAGCGGACCTCTCCTTGCACCGCATCAGCTGGGATCTCCAACCCCACTATAACTTCAGTCCTCTCTGAAACATGCACTGAGAGGAATGAAGGTGTAGAATTAGGTGTGTCACAGCCAAGTACTTGCGCCCACTCTGCTAGCAGTACACCGACGTCCGATTCTAGCAGGCAAATTTCCCTGCCCCAGCTGCTGGACCGTCGAAAGAAGTTCACTCCCAGCCATCCACATGCCCAGCGGTTGAATGCTAGCTTGGCTAAATTGCTAGCGCTTCAACTGCTGCCTTTTCAGTTGGTAGACTCGGCCCCCTTCCGTGAGTTTGTGCAATGTGCAGTTCCTCAGTGGCAGGTTCCCAAACGCCACTTTTTCTCACGGAAGGCTATTCCGGCTCTCTACCGGCATGTGGAAGGCAATGTCTTGGCCTCGCTGGACAGGGCGGTCAGCGGTAAGGTGCATATTACCGCTGACTCATGGTCCAGCAGGCATGGACAGGGACGTTACCTTTCTTTCACGGCCCATTGGGTCACTCTTTTGGCAGCTGGGAAGGATTCAGGACAAGGTGCAGTAGTGTTGGAGGTTGTCCCACCGCCACGCCTCCAAAATGCTACTACTGGTTGTGACACACCTCTCTCCTCCACCCCCTCCTCTTCTTCTTCCTCCATGGCCTCTTCCTGTGGTTTGTCCTATGAACCAGCGGTGCTCCGTAGCCGTTCACGGGGCTACGCAAGTACGCAGGCAAAAAGATGCCATGCCGTGCTTGCGCTGGTGTGTTTGGGGGACAGAAGCCACACTGGGGCAGAGGTCCTGTCTGCTCTGCAGGGCCAGGCCGAGAGGTGGTTGACGCCACGCCAGCTTAAGCCAGGAATGGTGGTTTGCGACAATGGCACCAACCTCCTCTCCGCCCTCCGACAGGGACAACTGACCCATGTGCCCTGTGTGGCTCACGTCCTTAACCTGGTGGTGCAGCGCTTCTTGGGCAGGTACCCGGGCTTACAGGATGTCCTGAGGCAGGCCAGGAAAGTCTGTGTGCATTTCCGCAGATCTTATAATGCCAGTGCTCGCCTGGCTGAGCTGCAAAAGGAGTTGAACCTGCCCAAGAACCGCCTTATATGTGACATGCCCACCAGGTGGAACTCAACGTTGGCCATGCTGCAGCGGCTGCACACGCAGCAGAGGGCCATCAATGAGTACCTGTGCGACTACGGCACCAGGACAGGGTCAGGGGAGCTTGTTTTTTTTTCTCCACGCCAGTGGGGCATGATCAGGGATGCATGCACTGTCCTGGCACCATTTGAGGAGGCCACGAGGATGGTGAGCAGTGACAGTGCATGCATCAGTGACACTGTACCTCTTGTCCACCTGTTGGAGCACACGCTGCGTGGAATAATGGACAGGGCACTTGAGGCAGAACAGAGGCAGGAAGAGGAGGACTTCCTTGCCTCTCAAGGCCCCCTTTACCCAGACAGTGTTCCTTCTGTCCCACCCATCGCACAGGAAGAGGAGGAGGAGGAGGAGGAGGAGGAGGATTGTGTCAGCATGGAGGTGGAGGCTGGCACTCAGCATCATCAGCAGCAGTCTTTTAGGGATGATTTACAGTCCCAAGAAACCAGTGGACTTGTACGTGGCTGGGAGGAGGTGGCTGCGGATCATGTCGTCCTTAGTGACCCAGAGGACTCCGGAGCGAATGCCTCAGCAAACCTACGCTGCATGGCCTCCCTGATCCTGCAAAGTCTGCGGAAGGATCCTCGTATTCTTCGGATCAAGGAGAGGGACCATTACTGGCTGGCCACTCTCCTTGATCCACGGTACAAGGGTAAGGTTGCGGACCTTATGTTACCGTCGCAGAGGGAGCAGAGGATGAGACAACTCCGGGAGGCCTTGCAGAAAGGTCTGTGCAACGCGTTCCCAGAGACTGGGAGGTTGCAAACTCCTGGTCCTGGACAACGAGTTGCTGAGGCTTCGGCCAGTCAAAGAAGGAGCGGTGGGGAAGGTGGCCGTCTGACCGATGCGTTCAGACAATTCTTTAGTCCGCAGCCCCAAAGTATGATCGGTTCCAGCAACCATCGCCAGCGTCTGATAAACATGGTGCAGGAATATCTAGGGGCAAGGTCAGACTTGGACACCTTCCCCACCGAAAATCCTCTGGCTTACTGGGTCTTGAGGATGGATCACTGGCCAGAGCTTGCACAGTATGCAATTGAGCTACTGGCCTGTCCTGCATCCAGCGTTCTTTCGGAACGCACATTCAGTGCTGCTGGAGGATTTGTCACGGATCACAGGGTGCGCCTGTCCACCGACTCGGTTGATCGACTGACTTTCATCAAGATGAACCAGTCTTGGATCACCACCAGCTACCACACACCTGATGCTGATATAACAGACTAATTGATTTTAACATGTCACATCCCTTCAAGACTGATGCTGATGCTGAGTGCCTGTGCTGTTATGTTGACTGGCTATCCTCCTCCTCCGAGTCCTCAATGATACGATTGATGATGATAGCTTGTAAGATCATTTTTGTTTATGGGTGCCGCCACCAGTGCCTAACGCCCAATTTTTCAGCCCCTGTTTAACAGGGGCGTGTAATTACAATTTTTGAAGCAATACTTTGCAACAGGGCTCATTGCTGTGCTCCAAGTACAGTATCTGTGAGGAGTTGCAGTGTTGTGCCACCAGTGCCTAACGCCCAATTTTTCAGCCCCTGTTTAACAGGGGCGTGTAATTACAATTTTTGAAGCAATACTTTGCAACAGGGCTCATTGCTGTGCTCCAAGTACAGTATCTGTGAGGAGTTGCAGTGTTGTGCCACCAGTGCCTAAGGCCCAATTTTTCAGCCCCTGTTTAACAGGGGCGTGTCATTACAATTTTTGAAGCAATACTTTGCAACAGGGCTCATTGGTGTGCTCCAAGTACAGTATCTGTGAGGAGTTGCAGTGTTGTGCCACCAGTGCCTAAGGCCCAATTTTTCAGCCCCTGTTTAACAGGGGCGTGTCATTACAATTTTTGAAGCAATACTTTGCAACAGGGCTCATTGCTGTGCTCCAAGTACAGTTGCTGTGAGGGGTTGCAGTGTTGTGCCACCAGTGCCTAAGGCCCAATTTTTCAGCCCCTGTTCAACAGGGGCATGTAATTACAATTCTTGATCTAATAATTCACAGCAGGGCCCATTGCTGCACCCACCAAGAGTAACTGTCAGGGCTTACAGTGTTGTGGCACCAGCACCACCATCAAA
Source organism: Rana muscosa (assembly GCA_029206835.1). NCBI lineage: Eukaryota > Metazoa > Chordata > Amphibia > Anura > Ranidae > Rana > Rana muscosa. Next base: position 133,537,456 of record CM055122.1, on the reverse strand, counting down.
GGCCCAATTTTTACTACCACTGTTCAACAATTATATGTAATTAAAATTCCTGATATAATAGTTGACAGCAGGGCGTTCCAGCACCAACCAAGAGTAACTGTGAGTGCTTACAGTGTTGTGCCAACACCAACAACTAAGGGGCCTATTTCTGCAGAGTATATACGGCAGGTCCCTACTTTCAAACATCCAACTTACAAACGACTCATACTTGCAAACGCAAGAAGACAACAGGAAGTGAGAGGAAATCTACCACTAGGAAGGAAAATTCTCTCCTGTAAGAATAAATATGGGAGAAAGGTGTCTCCTCTGTACTGATGCTTTATCAGCAATCCTTGTTTCAAGAAAAACACCACATTTCAAAAACAGTTGTCATTGGGACGGAAAGTGAGGTGAAATGTTCTGAACAGGGGCACAGACAGCAAAACAAATGTTACAGGGGTGATAACCCTTACCTATGTTTTCCAAAAAGTTTAAAAATAGATTTTTGGTCTGGAGCTACACTTCAACAATGTACCTGTTCAAAATTACAAACAGACTCTACATAAGAACAAACCTACAGTCCCTGTCTTGTATGCACCGCCTGTATAGGGCTGTTCAGAGTATATAGGGCCTTTTTTATTTTATGTGCGGGGTTCCCCTTAATATCCATACAAGACCCAAAGGGGCTGGTAATGGGCTGGGGTAGGGGGGGGGTCATGGGGTAGCTATGCCATTTTTCTTAAAGAATTTCATCCATATTACCGGGACCAGACATTACATTAAAGCCGCAAGCAGTTTTAAATGGCTTTTTTTTCCTTTAGAAGTGTCATTTTGTGCAGGGACAGTTCTAAACACGGGAAACACGTGGCACTTCACAGGCATACTTTAGACACCCCCCAGGTACGATATTTAAAGGAATATTTGACTTTTTTTTTTCACTTTATGCATCATTAAAATGACTGCTCCCGAAAAACGACCGTTTTTAAAACTTCTTTTTGCATTGATACATGTCCCCTGGTGCAGAACCCGGGTTCCCAAACCCTTTTTAGGACAATAACATGCATAATAGTTGTTATAATTAGCACTTTAGAATTCGAACGTTCGCATCCATTGTATTTAATAGGGTTCTAATGTTCGTTCGAACTTTCGGTCCGTTCGCGGGTTCTGGTGCGAACCGAACCCGGGGGTGTTCGGCTCATCACTATGGGTAATATGTACATGAGAGGGGTGCAGAGTGTATATAGGTGGGAAGTATGTACATGAGAGGGGTGCGGAGTGTATATAGGTGGGTAGTATGTACATGAGAGGGGTGCAGAGTGTATATAGGTGGGAAGTATGTACATGAGAGGGGTGCGGAGTGTATATAGGTGGGTAGTATGTACATGAGAGGGGTGCAGAGTGTATATAGGTGGGAAGTATGTACATGAGAGGGGTGTGGAGTGTATGGTGGGGGGTAGTATGTACATGAGAGGGGTGTGGAGTGTATGGTGGGGGGCAGTATGAACATGAGAGGGGTGCAGAGTGTATATAGGTGGGGGTAGTATGTACATGAGAGGGGTGCAGAGTGTATGGTGGGGGGTAGTATGTACATGAGAGGGGTGCGGAGTGTATGGTGGGTGGTAGTATGTACATGAGAGGGGTGCGGAGTGTATGGTGGGGGGTAGTATGTACATGAGAGGGGTGCGGAGTGTATGGTGGGGGGTAGTATGTACATGAGAGGGGTGCGGAGTGTATGGTGGGGGGTAGTATGTACATGAGAGGGGTGCGGAGTGTATGGTGGGGGGTAGTATGTACATGAGAGGGGTGCGGAGTGTATGGTGGGGGGTAGTATGTACATGAGAGGGGTGCGGAGTGTATGGTGGGGGGTAGTATGTACATGAGAGGGGTGCGGAGTGTATGGTGGGGGGTAGTATGTACATGAGAGGGGTGTGGAGTGTATGGTGGGGGGTAGTATGTACATGAGAGTGGCAGTAAATAACCCCTTTGTGCTGCATGAGTGGCACCGGTATCAGAGTTTGTGAACCCTTTGATGCTGCACCATATAGGGGTTAATTAACTCTGATACCGGTACCACAAATGCAGCACAAGGGGGTTAATTAACCGCCAGTGGTCACTAATGTATAGTAATGCAATAACCCCCTCTATGCTGCATAATACAAATACCAATGTAAATCCCCCCCCCCCAAAGAGTTAAATACTTCAGGCAGGTTGACACAGCTAAGCCACTGTGACAACACTGCCTTTTCAGCTTCTGCAAACTTACTTGCACTTTTGCACGGGGCTTCACTGGCTCCTCGCAGGTCTTCACAGCAGCTCTCTGTCTGTTCACCTCTTTCTTCCCGCCTCCCGGTTTGAATGACATCACGCCGGGCGGGACTAGGAGATCACTCTGCCTGACAGGGAAGTGAATGCGTCGGTCAGGCGGTCGGTTCACTCACATTATACTCGCTCTGCTGCAGACGGCGGCCGGCGGCGGCGGGTGTCACGGCTGACAACTGTCTTCAAAGCAAGCGGCATTTTTAGCCTTCCCTGCCCCCCCGCTCAGTCCGCCCCGCCCCCTACTTCCTGACGGGTTCAGCAGCGGCCGGCCCTGCAGCTCCGCCTCCACCTCCTCTACACCACAGCGCAGTAAAAGGAAGATGTCTATCCTTTACCAGCCAACCCCCCCCCCACCCCGCCAACTTGGGGACACTGACCGCGGGAAAAAAAAATGAAAAAAAAAATATGAAAAAAAAAAAATTCTCACCGTCGGGAGGGTGTCACCCCTGTAGCGGGTGTCACCCGGGGGCGGGCCGCACCCCCCGCACCCCCCTAGCAACGCCTCTGCCTTGTGCTATATTGTGCTTAAAAAAAACATTTTTTCTAGGGACAGAAAACTGTAGGTAGGGAGAGTGTCAGTTTCTTTCACTGTGCAAGTCCTTGTTTCCAGGGACCTGGAAGGACAGTGAGTGAATTCTCCTTGTGCTATATTGTGCTTAAAAAAAACATTTTTTCTAGGGACAGAAAACTGTAGGTAGGGAGAGTGTCAGTTTCTTTCACTGTGCAAGTCCTTGTTTCAAGGGACAGAGAAGGACACCTGAAGGTAGCCCTTATTGCTTTTTTCCCATCTCCCTGCAGGCCATCTATTAGAATGTCTGGAAGGCAAACAAGGAGAGGCAGACAGTCAGGAGGCAATAAAAGAGGGCAAGCAGGCTCTGTGTCTGGGGGCAACAGTGCTGGTCGTGGACGCGGTGCATTGTCATCAGCACATGGCCATGGGACACGCTTGTCCTTCTTTTCGGCAGCTGGACATGTTGAGCCACATCATGCCGAAGACTTGGTAGAGTGGATGACCAAGCCCTCCTCCTCCTCCTCATCCTCTCTCACCCAGGCTCAGGGTACTGGCAAAGCAGCTGCCAAAGCGTCCTCTTCCCTGGTATCAATGTCAGACTCATCATCAGTCACTCCTTCCCTAGACCCACCATGTCCTCCTCCTGAGGAGTCCCCCGAACTGTTTGAGCACAGTGTTGGGTACATGCTCCAGGAGGATGCCCAGCGTTTCGAAGGGTCTGATGATGAAACCCAGCTACAGGAAGGCAGTAGGGTGAGAGCAGACAGAGTGGATGCTCAAGAAGGACACCAATCTGGCAGTCATGTTCCAGCAGCTGCAGCATACTGCCAGATTGGCTCCAGTGATGAGGAGGGAGGGGATGATGAGGTCACTGACTCCACGTGGGTGCCTAATAGGAGAGAGGAGGAGGAGGATGAGGAGGAGGCACATCTCCAACGAGACAGGATGCCCTTTGGCGGCCAGCGTAAGGGAAGTACACCGACGGAATCACACCGCAGAGCTCCGCCTGTGCAGGGCGCTGCCTCTGCCCGTCATTCAAAAAGTTCCTTGGTGTGGGCCTTTTTTGAGGCTAGTGCATCAGATCGCACAGCTGCTGTTTGCAACATATGTCTCAAGCGTATATCGCGTGGCCAAAACATCAGCCGCTTGGGTACCACATGCCTGACCAGACATATGTTGACCTGCCATGCAGCTCGTTGGCAAGCCTACCTCAAAGACCCACACCAAAGAACAAAGCGGACCTCTCCTTGCACCGCATCAGCTGGGATCTCCAACCCCACTATAACTTCAGTCCTCTCTGAAACATGCACTGAGAGGAATGAAGGTGTAGAATTAGGCGTGTCACAGCCAAGTACTTGCGGCCACTCTGCTAGCAGTACACCGACGTCCGATTCTAGCAGGCAAATTTCCCTGCCCCAGCTGCTGGACCGTCGAAAGAAGTTCACTCCCAGCCATCCACATGCCCAGCGGTTGAATGCTAGCTTGGCTAAATTGCTAGCACTTCAACTGCTGCCTTTTCAGTTGGTAAACTCGGCCCCCTTCCGTGAGTTTGTGCAATGTGCGGTTCCTCAGTGGCAGGTTCCCAAACGCCACTTTTTCTCACGGAAGGCTATTCCGGCTCTCTACCGGCATGTGGAAGGCAATGTCTTGGCCTCGCTGGACAGGGCGGTCAGCGGTAAGGTGCATATTACCGCTGACTCATGGTCCAGCAGGCATGGACAGGGACGTTACCTTTCTTTCACGGCCCATTGGGTCACTCTTTTGGCAGCTGGGAAGGATGCAGGACAAGGTGCAGTAGTGTTGGAGGTTGTCCCACCGCCACGCCTCCAAAATGCTACTACTGGTTGTGACACACCTCTCTCCTCCACCCCCTCCTCTTCTTCTTCCTCCATGGCCTCTTCCTGTGGTTTGTCCTATGAACCAGCGGTGCTCCGTAGCCGTTCACGGGGCTACGCAAGTACGCAGGCAAAAAGATGCCATGCCGTGCTTGCGCTGGTGTGTTTGGGGGACAGAAGCCACACTGGGGCAGAGGTCCTGTCTGCTCTGCAGGGCCAGGCCGAGAGGTGGTTGACGCCACGCCAGCTTAAGCCAGGAATGGTGGTTTGCGACAATGGCACCAACCTCCTCTCCGCCCTCCGACAGGGACAACTGACCCATGTGCCCTGTGTGGCTCACGTCCTTAACCTGGTGGTGCAGCGGTTCTTGGGCAGGTACCCGGGCTTACAGGATGTCCTGAGGCAGGCCAGGAAAGTCTGTGTGCATTTCCGCAGATCTTATAATGCCAGTGCTCGCCTGGCTGAGCTGCAAAAGGAGTTGAACCTGCCCAAGAACCGCCTTATATGTGACATGCCCACCAGGTGGAACTCAACGTTGGCCATGCTGCAGCGGCTGCACACGCAGCAGAGGGCCATCAATGAGTACCTGTGCGACTACGGCACCAGGACAGGGTCAGGGGAGCTTGGTTTTTTTTCTCCACGCCAGTGGGGCATGATCAGGGATGCATGCACTGTCCTGGCACCATTTGAGGAGGCCACGAGGATGGTGAGCAGTGACAGTGCATGCATCAGTGACACTGTACCTCTTGTCCACCTGTTGGAGCACACGCTGCGTGGAATAATGGACAGGGCACTTGAGGCAGAACAGAGGCAGGAAGAGGAGGACTTCCTTGCCTCTCAAGGCCCCCTTTACCCAGACAGTGTTCCTTCTGTCCCACCCATCGCACAGGAAGAGGAAGAGGAGGAGGAGGAGGATTGTGTCAGCATGGAGGTGGAGGCTGGCACTCAGCATCATCAGCAGCAGTCTTTTAGGGATGATTTACAGTCCCAAGAAACCAGTGGACTTGTACGTGGCTGGGAGGAGGTGACTGCGGATCATGTCGTCCTTAGTGACCCAGAGGACTCCGGAGCGAATGCCTCAGCAAACCTACGCTGCATGGCCTCCCTGATCCTGCAAAGTCTGCGGAAGGATCCTCGTATTCTTCGGATCAAGGAGAGGGACCATTACTGGCTGGCCACTCTCCTTGATCCACGGTACAAGGGTAAGGTTGCGGACCTTATGTTACCGTCGCAGAGGGAGCAGAGGATGAGACAACTCCGGGAGGCCTTGCAGAAAGGTCTGTGCAACGCGTTCCCAGAGACTGGGAGGTTACAAACTCCTGGTCCAGGACAACGAGTTGCTGAGGCTTCGGCCAGTCAAAGAAGGAGCGGTGGGGAAGGTGGCCGTCTGACCGATGCGTTCAGACAATTCTTTAGTCCGCAGCCCCAAAGTATGATTGGTTCCAGCAACCATCGCCAGCGTCTGATAAACATGGTGCAGGAATATCTAGGGGCAAGGTCAGACTTGGACACCTTCCCCACCGAAAATCCTCTGGCTTACTGGGTCTTGAGGATGGATCACTGGCCAGAGCTTGCACAGTATGCAATTGAGCTACTGGCCTGTCCTGCATCCAGCGTTCTTTCGGAACGCACATTCAGTGCTGCTGGAGGATTTGTCACGGATCACAGGGTGCGCCTGTCCACCGACTCGGTTGATCGACTGACTTTCATCAAGATGAACCAGTCTTGGATCACCACCAGCTACCACACACCTGATGCTGATATAACAGACTAATTGATTTTAACATGTCACGTCCCTTCAAGACTGATGCTGATGCTGAGTGCCTGTGCTGTTATGTTGACTAGCTATCCTCCTCCTCCGAGTCCTCAATGATACGATTGATGATGATAGCTTGGAAGATCATTTTTGTTTATGGGTGCCGCCACCAGTGGCTAAGGCCCAATTTTTCAGCCCCTGTTTTACAGGGGCGTGTACTTACAATTTTTTTAGCAATAATTTGCCATAGGGCTCATTGCTGTGCTCCAAGTACAGTATCTGTGAGGGGTTGTAGTGTTGTGCCACCAGTGCCTAAGGCCCAATTTTTCAGCCCCTGTTTAACAGGGGCGTGTCATTACAATTTTTGAAGCAATACTTTGCAACAGGGCTCATTGCTGTGCTCCAAGTACAGTATCTGTGAGGGGTTGTAGTGTTGTGCCACCAGTGCCTAAGGCCCAATTTTTCAGCCCCTGTTCAACAGGGGCATGCAATTACAATTCTTGATGTAATAATTCACAGCAGGGCCCATTCCTGCACCCACCAAGAGTAAGTCTGAGGGCTTACAGTGTTGTGGCAACGCCACCACCACCACCACCACGAAAGGCCCAATTTTTCAGCCCCTGTTCAAAAGGGGCATGTAATTACAATTCTTGATCTAATAATTCACAGCAGGGCCCATTCCTGCACCCACCAAGAGTAACTCTGAGGGCTTACAGTGTTGTGGCAACACCACCACCACCACCACCACCACGAAAAGCCCAATTTTTCAGCCCCTGTTCAACAGGGGCATGCAATTACAATTCTTGATCTAATAATTCACAGCAGGGCCCATTGCTGCACCCACCAAGAGTAACTGTCAGGGCTTACAGTGTTGTGGCACCAGCACCACCATCAAAGCCCCAATTTTTACTACCACTGTTCAAGAATTATATGTAATTAAAATTCCTGATATAATAGTTGACAGCAGGGCGTTCCAGCACCAACCAAGAGTAACTGTGAGTGCTTACAGTGTTGTGCCAACACCAACAACTAAGGGGCCTATTTCTGCAGAGTATATACGGCAGGTCCCTACTTTCAAACATCCAACTTACAAACGACTCCTACTTGCAAACGAAAGAAGACAACAGGAAGTGAGAGGAAATCTACCCCTAGGAAGGAAAATTCTCTCCTGTAAGAATAAATATGGGAGAAAGGTGTCTCCTCTGTACTGATGCTTTATCAGCAATCCTTGTTTCAAGAAAAACACCACATTTCAAAAACAGTTGTCATTGGGACGGAAAGTGAGGTGAAATGTTCTGAACAGGGGCACAGACAGCAAAACAAATGTTACAGGGGTGATAACCCTTACCTATGTTTCCCAAAAAGTTTAAAAATAGATTTTTGGGCTGGAGCTACACTTCAACAATGTACCTGTTCAAAATTACAAACACATTCTACATAAGAACAAACCTACAGTCCCTGTCTTGTATGCACCGCCTGTATACGGCTGTTCAGAGTATATAGGGCCTTTTTTATTTTATGTGCGGGGTTCCCCTTAATATCCATACAAGACCCAAAGGGGCTGGTAATGGGCTGGGGTAGGGGGGGGGGGGTCATGGGGTAGCTATGCCATTTTTCTTAAAGATTTTCATCCATATTACCGGGACCAGACATTACATTAAAGCCGCAAGAAGTTTTAAATGGCTTTTTTTTCCTTTAGAAGTGTCATTTTGTGCAGGGACAGTTCTAAACACGGGAAACACGTGGCACTTCACAGGCATACTTTAGACACCCCCCAGGTACGATATTTAAAGGAATATTTGACTTTTTTTTTCACTTTATGCATCATTAAAATGACTGCTCCCGAAAAACGACCGTTTTTAAAACTTATTTTTGCATTGATACATGTCCCCTGGTGCAGAACCCGGGTTCCCAAACCCTTTTTAGGACAATAACATGCATAATAGTTGTTATAATTAGCACTTTAGAATTCGAACGTTCGCATCCATTGTATTTAATAGGGTTCTAATGTTCGTACGAACTTTCGGTCCGTTCGCGGGTTCTGGTGCGAACCGAACCCGGGGGTGTTCGGCTCATCACTAGTTAGGATGTTTCTAAAAAAAAATCTTTGTATTACAATTGGGACTGCTTGGAGAAGGTACACGATCTTTGGTAAAATATTCATTTTGATTATGTTACTTCTTCCAAACCAGGAAAACATTCCCCTATGCCATCTCTCCAGTAGACCACGTACTTTGCTTAGTATTGGAAAGAAATTTAACTCATACATTTTAGAGGTATTTGCTGCAATTTTGGTCCCTAGATACTTCAAACCTTGGTCTGACCATTTAAATTCATAGCTTGTACTTATTGACTTCGTCATTTCCTTCGGGACTGCTACCATCAGGGCCTCCGATTTAGTGCAATTTATTTTAAAAAACGAAAGTCTACCGTAAAGCTCAATTTCTCTAAACAGATTCGGAAGTGAGACAGCATGTCATCTGCATATGCTGCAACTTTATGTTGCATTCCCCCTATTTCAATTCCTCTCATATCTTTATTGAGCCGTATTCTACACAGAAAAGGCTCCAGGGTTAGTGCAAATATTAAAGGGGACAATGGGCAGCCCTGTCTTGTCCCATTTGTTATCTCAAAGGATGGGGAAACTACTCCATTTACTTTCACTTGAGCTGTGGGTCCTTTGTACATACTAGCAATTAGGGATGAGCCGGACACCCCCCAGTTCAGTTCGCATCAGAACTAAGGATGAGCTTCATGTTCAAGTCAAACCCATGTTCGACTCGAACATCGGCTGTTTGATCGTTCGACGAAGATCGAACATTATGGGGCGTTCGCGCCAAATTCGAGTGGCGCGTCACCACCCATAATTCACTGTGGCATCGCAGTGCATTGCTGGCTGATGATTGGCCAAGCATGCACTATGACCCGCATGCGTTGGCCAATCACAGCGCAGAAAAAACGGAGAGCCGTAATTGGCCAAAGCGAGGGTGGCTTTGGCCAATTATGTGAGAAACAAAAAAGTCTTTCAGCGCTAAAAAACTGACAGAAAAATTGTGACGTAATGTCCTGTGGAAACTGTTCCTGGAAATCTGACTCCCAGTGCGACTGGTAACTTCCGGAAAAAAGTAAACAGTACTAAATATTTAAATACAATCCAGCGCTCGATTGGAGCAGTAACAGCAGAACTAAGGCTGATGTTTAAATAAAATTATTTTAATTGGATGCATGCAAAATTATGATAAGAATTGATATAGATAAAATCAATATGATTCAAAACCCTCAGGAGTAACTTATAGTCAAGGTAATGAAGCATAAAAAACGCAATACCACCACCCAAGGGGTTAAAATCAGCAAGTGTGCTCCGTTGCTTGGTGTTGTAAAGTTACTTCGGTTCAGTACTGGGATGTACTGGCCGTCCAAGGGATGGAAGGATGAGCCGCTCTCACAGTGCAGCCTATAGCTGGGTTGCGAAACCAGAGCTGTGGAATCCAATGAAGGATGTAACAATCCGTGGTAAGTCCTGGGTCACTGTCAGACCAGCTGAACGGACGGACCGGATGGCAATGGATCCGACGGCTCTCTAAGCAACGCGTCCCACGTCTGACGGCCGGAACCAAGAACAGTTGCTGGAACGAAGGGGGTGTACACACTGATAGACAGATGTACACATTGATCGAACGGACCAGATGGCAATATATCTGACGGCTCTCTGAACGACGCGCCCCGCGTCTGACGGCCAGAGACAAAGACCGATGCTGAAACGAAGGGGGTGTGCACACTTGTCGGGCAGTATGTAAGCTCCTATGTTGTCGTGGAGACCTCTAGCTTACATGTTTCGCACACATGCGCTTTGACAAAGCTGCTATTGGCTGCACTGTGAGAGCGGCTCATCCTTCCATCCCTTGGACTGAACCGAAGTAACTTTACAACACCAAGCAACAGAGCACACTTGCTGATTTTACCCCTTTGGGTGGCGGTATTGTATTCTATGCGTTTTTTATGCTTCATTACCTTGACTATAAGTTACTCCTGAGGGTTTTGAATCATATTGATTTTATCTATATCAATTCTTATCATAATTTTACATGCATCCAATTAAAATAATTGTATTTAAACATCAGCCTTAGTTCTGCTGTTACTGCTCCCATCGAGCGCTGGATTGTTTTTAAATGTTTGGCCAATTATGGCTCAGGGGGTTTAGTACACGCCCCACACTATATAAGGCTGCTGTGAAACAAGAGTTTACAGAGACATACAGTGTCATTTATTTTGAGTTAGAGCAGGCAGGCGAGTCAGTTAGCTGCAGTTACAGTGTGTAGAGGATATATACGCATCCTAGGTGTTGTGTGTATATATATTTATACACTGTATTTAGTTTAGCTAGATCCGTTCCTGGTTTTCTCTATACTGTGACAGGCAGGCAGGTGATTGTGCTACCTGCAGACAGTCAGTGTTTCACTTAGTGTACTGTGTGCTTTGCATAGAGTTCACCTAAAGCTTACCTGAATACAGTTAGTGAGTGACTAATAGAGGTGTTCTCATAAATAAACCACAGGCAGAGAGCTGCAAGTATTTTCAGTGTACTGTGTCCTTCTCTGCACAGTTTTCACCTAAAACCAACTGCTGCTGCTGCTGCTGCTTTTCCCATACTAATACCACAGCAGGCAGTTGATTCTGATAGCTGCATTATCAGTACAGGTGTATATATTGTGAGGGGGTTAGCTCGGTAGCGGGTGTGTGTGACCCCCTGGATGGGCTCCCCACACAAAAACAGGCCCAGCAGACGGAGGTTGTGGTTTTCAAGATCAAAAGGTGCGGTTTATTTCTCTATTTACAGTGACAAAAACACAGCAAAGCAAAAAGAAACATAAACAAAATAAATCCTGGTCAGCTTGACCTCTGACTAAACATGCAGGTTTCCCTAACTAACAACTGGGATCAGCCTGGTGCTGTCCTAGTCCCTAAGTCCCTGGTTTAGTAAATGTCCAAACAAATAGCCACACAGGCTTTGTCTCACCGCACAGGGGTTCACTCTCCCTAGACAGTCCACACAGGTCTGGTTCCAGGCATGAGCAAACACCTAATGAAGCTGGGAGTTTTTATAGAGGCCTTAAACGAGCTGACAAGCTTCAGCTGGTCTCATCAACTCCCTGCCTGCACGATGCCCAGCACTCTCCCTAGAGGTATGAATCATCCATGAGCCCACTAGCCTCAGCTGGGCTTCATCAACTCTCTCCCTAGTTGTATAAGTCGGCATATACCTACCCCCCTGGATGCAACCAGGTGACTTTATCTTCCTGCTGTCACATACCCCCCCCCCTCTTGTTTTAACCTTGGGGTTGGAACACCAGCAATCAGGCATTCATGTACTCGAGACAAAGCATCCACATTCCCCATTTGAACGCCAGGGCGATGCTTTACTGTGAAGTTGAATTCCTGTAGGGCCAGGAACCACCTATTTACTCTTCTATTTGTCTCCTTGTTTTGAGCCATCCACTTTAACGGAGCGTGATCCGTAACCATGTCAAAGTGCCTACCTAGCAGATAGTACCGAAGGGAATCTAGAGCCCACTTCACCGCTAAACACTCCTTTTCAACCGTGGCGTAATTTACCTCATGGGACTTCAACTTCCTGCTGAGGTAAATGACTGGGTGCTCTTCCCCGTTCCAGACCTGGGACAATACTGCTCCTAACCCCACATCTGACGCATCACTTTGTACGACAAAGTCTTTAGAGAAGTCGGGTGAGTACAACACTGGCTGGCTACATAAGGCTTGTTTCAAGAATTGGAACGCTGCCTCAGCCTCGGGGGTCCATTTAATCATGACCGACCCTTTCCCTTTCGTCAGGTTGGTTAGGGGCACAGCCTTAGAAGCAAAGTGGGGAATGAAGCGCCGATAATAACCCGCGATTCCCAGAAAGGCTCGTACCTGCTTCTTGCTGTTGGGACGTGGCCAACTCTGGATGGCCTCGACTTTGTTGAGTTGGGGTTTTATTACTCCCCTGCCAATGGTGTACCCAAGATATTTGGCCTCCTCCTGCCCAATGGTACACTTCTTGGGGTTAGCCGTAAACCCCGCTTCCCGGATAGAGTCTAGGACTGCTTGCACTTTTGGCAGATGTGAGGCCCAATCTGTGCTATGGACAATTACGTCATCCAGGTAAGCCGCAGCATACTTCCGATGGGGCCTCAGTATCTGGTCCATTTTCCGCTGGAATGTGGCCGGCGCATTCTGTAACCCGAACGGCATTCTCTTATATTGGAACGCCCCGTCTGGGGTTACAAATGCGGTTTTCTCTTTGGCCGACTTGGCCAGGGGAATTTGCCAATACCCTTTTGTGAGGTCAAGAGTCGTCATGTATCGGGCTGTTCCCAGCCGGTCGATCAACTCATCTATACGTGGCATGGGGTAGGTGTCAAATTTTGTAACTTTGTTCAACTGACGAAAATCGTTACAAAATCGCCAGCTCCCATCCGGTTTAGGCACCAACACAATGGGACTAGACCAATCACTTTGGGACTCCTCTATCACCCCTAAGTTCAGCATTTTCTGTACTTCCTCCCGTATTGCCTCCCGTCGGGCCTCTGGGATCCGATAGGGTTTTAACTTCACCCTTTCACCGGGTGGGGTAATAATATCATGCTCTACCCCAGATGTTTGTCCCGGCAGCTCAGAGAACACCTCCTTGTTGCGAAGCACAAACTCCTTAACCTCCTGTTGTTGGGGTTGTGACAAGGTGGCTGCTATTCCAACCTCCGGAATCACGCAACCAGTTTGAGCTGGTGACCAAGTTTCTGTGACTAGGGACTCTCTATCCCTCCAGGCTTTCAACAGATTAACGTGATAGATCTGTTCGGGCTTTCGCCTTCCTGGTTGTCTGACCTTGTAATTCACTTCGCTCACTTTTTCCATTATCTCGTAGGGGCCTTGCCATTTGGCAAGGAATTTACTTTCAACCGTAGGGACAAGTACCAATATCCTATCCCCCGGGGAAAAGGTACGGGTCTTGGCTCCACGGTTGTACACTCTCTGCTGTGCCAACTGCGCTTGGGCCAAATGTTCCTTCACGATGGGCATTACCTGTGCAATTCGATCTTGCATCAGGGCGACATGCTCAATCACACTCCTGTGGGGAGAACTCTCACTTTCCCAAGTTTCCTTGGCAATATCCAACAGCCCTCTTGGGTGTCTCCCATACAGTAACTCAAAGGGGGAGAATCCCGTAGAGGATTGGGGCACCTCCCTAATAGCAAACATCAAATAAGGAAGTAGACAGTCCCAATCCTTTCCATCTCTATCCACCACTTTCTTCAACATTTGTTTTAGGGTTTTGTTGAATCTTTCAACCAGCCCATCGGTTTGGGGGTGATACACAGACGTACGCAATTGCGTCACTTTGAACAATTTACACAGCTCTTTCATAACCCGGGACATAAAGGGTGTACCTTGGTCCATAAGCAGTTCTTTACAAATACCCACCCGGCTAAAAACAAGAGATAGCTCTTTGGTTATGGTTTTGGCCGAGGTATTTCGGAGAGGGATCGCTTCTGGATAACGGGTGGCATAGTCCATTATAACTAATATGTACTGGTGCCCCCTAGCGGACTTGATTATAGGACCTACCAAATCCATTGCGATCCTCTCAAACGGGACCTCAATGATGGGTAGAGGGACCAGCGGGCTACGGAAATGTGGCATCGGGGCCGACCTCTGACACACAGGGCAGGAGGAACAATAATTTTCTATGTCCTTCATCACCCCAGGCCAATAGAATCTCTGTAATACCCTCTCTCGGGTTTTCTCTGTCCCCAGATGACCTCCAAGAATGTGCCCATGGGCCAACTCCAACACCAACTTCCTGTAAGGTTTGGGCACCACAAGCTGCTCAACGGTTTCTTCTGCCCTTTTTGCCACCCGATACAGTAGGTCCTTCTCTACGCTGAAGTATGGGTAAGTGCAGGTATTATCTGGGTTCACTAACTCGCCATCTATTTCCACTACGTTTTCCCGTGCCTTTATTAGGGCGGGGTCTTTTAACTGTTCTGTGGCAAAATTTTCCCTGTGAACCTCAAGATCAGAAAACTCCACAGACGGTAGGTTTTCGTCTGAGGAGGTGGGCTCCTCTCCAGTTTCTTGAGTCTCGCCTGCCAATACTGACAAGGGAAATTCTGGAGAGTCCTCACCACTCTCAGAGGAGTTCTGGCTATCACCTTCCTGGTACATAGGGGCACCAGTGGGGGGCTCAGGATCATCCAACAGTTCCCAGAACTTCGGAAAATCCCTTCCCACAATGGCATCATGCGGTAATTGAGATACTAACCCCACTGGATGAGAGAGGGTACCTTTGGGGGTCTTGAAACACACTGTAGTCACTGGATACTCTCGGGTGTCCCCATGCACACAAATAACAGCTACCTTGCTATTCCCAGAGACCTCTGTTTTAACTAATTCAGCCTTTATCAGGGTCACAAGACTACCTGAATCCAGTAATACCACAACATTTCTACCATTAATACACATTTTGCATAAATGTTTCTCAGTTCCCCGAATGGCAGTGCATGCGACTGTCGCACACAGCGACTGACGTCTGTCCGTCAGAAAGTCACATTGCATGGGTTCCTCCACAACCGGGCAATTTGCTGCAATATGTCCCGTTTGCCGGCAGCGGTAGCAAACAATCCTTTTGGCTGCCTCTTGAGCCCCCGACTTCCCAGGCTGTTCTCGCCAAACCCTGGGCAGAGCTCCCACCCTCTCACTCTCTCCACCCTCACCCCTTGGAATCATCTTATCCGCCCCTGGGGATGGTCTGGTCTTAGGGTGGAAAGTCCGAGAGTCTCTGGAAGAGGCCGTCAGGTTCTCTGCAGCCAAGTATCTCTCTACACGATCCACAAGTTTACCGGCCGTTTCTGGGTCTCCATGGCTTACCCACTTTTGAATGGCGGTAGGAAGAGCTCTCAAGAAACGATCTATCACAACACGTTCCACAATCTCCGGTGCGGACAAAGTCTCTGGCTGTAGCCACTTCCTGCTCAGGTGAATGAGATCATACATTTGAGACCTGGGGGGTTTTCCAAGCTGGAAAGTCCAGTTATGCACACGCTGAGCCCGGACAGCCAGGGTGACACCCAGCCTTGCCAATATTTCAGCTTTTAGCATCACATAGTCTTTTGCTTGGTCAGGCTCTAGGTCATAGTAAGCTTTCTGCGATTCACCAGTTAACAGAGGAGCCACCAGTCCAGCCCACTGCTCCTCTGGCCACTTTTCTCTTTCAGCAGTCCTTTCAAATGTGGTCAAAAATACCTCTGGATCATCCTCTCCAGTCATTTTTGTCAATAAACGACTCACCCCAAAGGACGCGGTATTAGTGGGACGGCTTTCCTCACTGGTCTGCGGACGTTGCTGCATTACTGCTTCCATCTGTTGTTGTAGTCTCTGCTCTTGCAGCCAGGAAAGGTTTCCGACAATGGCACCAACCTCCTCTCCGCCCTCCAACAGGGACAACTGACCCATGTGCCCTGTTTGGCTCACGTCCTTAACTTGGTGGTGCAGCAGTTCTTGGGCAGGTACCCTGGCTTACAGGAGGTCCTGAAGCAGGCCAGGAAACTCTGTGGGCAATTCTGCCAGTCATATAATGCCAGTGCTTGGCTGGTTGACCTGCAAAAGGATTACAACCTGCCCAAGAACCGCCTAATCTGTGACATGCCCCCCAGGTGGAACTATACATTGGCCATGCTTCAGCGGCTGCACATGCAGCAGAGGGCCATCAATGAGTATCTGTTGCAATATGGCACCAGGACAGGGTCAGGGGAGCTTTGATTTTTTTTTCCCACGCCAGTGGGCCATGATCAGGGATGCATGCACTATCCTGGCACCATTTGAGGAGGCCATGAGGATGGTGAGCAGAGACAGTGCATGCATCAGTGACACTGTCCCTCTTGTCTTCCTGTTGGAGCACACGCTGCTTGGAATAATGGACAGGGCACTTGAGGCAGAACAGAGGCCTCTCAAGGCCCCCTTTATCCAGACAGTGTTCCTGCTGGCGAGGAGGAGGAGGATTGTGGCAGCATGGAGGTGGAGCCTAGCACTCAGCATCAGCAGCAGTCTTCAAGGGATCAATTACAGTCCCAAGACACCCATGGACTTGTACGTGGCTGGGAGGAGGTGGCTGCGGATCATGTCGTCCTCAGTGATTCAGAGGACTCCACACCGAATGCCTCAGCAAACCTATGCTGCATGGCCTCCCTGATCCTGCAAAGCCTGCGGAAGGATCCTCGTATTTGTGCGATCAAGGAGAGGGATCATTACTGGCTGGCAACAATCCTTGATCCACGTTACAAGGGTAAGGTTGCGGACCTTATCTTGCCATCACAGAGGGAGCAGAGGATGAAACATCTTCAGGAGGCCTTGCAGAAAGGTCTGTGCAACGCGTTCCCAGGGACTGGGAGGTTACAAATTCCTGGTCCTGGACAACGTATTGCTGAGGCTCCGGTCAGTCAAAGAAGGAGCGGTGGAGAAGGTGGCCGTCTGACCGAAGCGTTCAGACAATTTTTTAGTCCGCAGCCCCAGGGTATGATCGGTTCCAGCAACCATCGCCAGCGTCTGGTTTACATGGTGCAGGAATACTTAGGGGCAAGATCAGACTTGGACACCTTTCCCACCGAAAATCCTCTGGGTTACTGGGTCTTGAGGATGGATCACTGGCCAGAGCTTGCACAGTATGCAATTGAGGTACTGGCCTGTCCTGGATCCAGCGTTCTTTCAGAACGCACATTCAGTGCTGCTGGAGGCTTTGTAACCAAAACCATTGCATCAAAAATTTTCAATTTTTGATGCAATGCTTTGCAGCAGGTCTCATTGCTGTGCTCCAACTACAGTATCTGTCAGGGGTTGCAGTGTTGTGGCACCAGTGCCTAAGGCCCAATTTTTCTGCCCCTGTTTAACAGGGGCATGTAATTACAATTTTTGATGCAATGCTTTGCAGCAGGGCTCATTGCTGTGCTCCAACTACAGTATCTGTGAGGGGTTGCAGTGTTGTGGCACCAGCACCAGTGCCTAAGGCCCAATTTTTTTGCCCCTGTTCAACAGGGGCATGTAATTACAATTCTTGATCTAATAATTCACAGCAGGGCCCATTCCTGCGCCCACCAAGAGTAACTGTGAGGACTTACAGTGTTGTGGCACCAGCACCACCACCAAAGGCCCGATTTTTCCTACCACTGTTCAACAATGGCATGTAATTACAATTCTTGATCTAATTGTTCACAGCAGGGCGTTCCAGCGCCCACCAAGAGTAACTGTGAGAGCTTACAGTGTTGTGGCAACACCAACACCTAAGGGTCCAATTTCTGCAGAGTATATACGGCAGGCCCCTACTTTCAAACATCCAACTTACAAACGACTCCTACTTGCAAACGGAAGGAGACAACAGGAAGTGAGAAGAAATCTACCCCTAGGAAGTGAAATTCTCCCCTGTAAGAGTTAATATGGAAAAAAAGGTGTCACCAATCGTTGTTTCACTAAAAAAACAAAATTTTTAAAAAACATTTGTCATCGGGACAGAAAGTGAGGTGAAATGTTCTGAACAGGTGCACAGACAGCAAAACAAATGTTACAGGGGCGATACCCCTTCCCTATGTTTTCCAAAAAGCTTAAAAATAGATTTTTTGGCTGGAGCTACACTTAAAAAATTTACCTGTTCCAAATTACGAATAGATTCAACTTAACAAACCTACAGTCCCTGTCTTTTCCCTGTCTTGTTTGCGCCGCCTGTATACTGCTGTTCAGAGTATATAAGGCCTTTTTTTACTTTGGGTGCGGGGTT
This sequence comes from Rana muscosa, assembly GCA_029206835.1. Classification (NCBI taxonomy): domain Eukaryota; kingdom Metazoa; phylum Chordata; class Amphibia; order Anura; family Ranidae; genus Rana; species Rana muscosa. The sequence goes on along the minus strand of CM055122.1, from coordinate 133,519,232 downwards.
CCCCTTAATATCCATACAAGACCCAAAGGGGCTGGTAGTGGGCTGGGGGGTACCCATGCTATTTTTCTCAATGATTTTCATCCATATTGCCAGGACCATACATTACATTAAAGCCGCAAGCAAATTTAAATTACTTTTTTTCCTTTAGAAATGTCATTTTGTGCAGGGACAGTTCTAAACACGTGCCACTTCACAGTCATACTTTAGACACCCCCCCAGGTACAATATTTAAAGGAATATTTCACTTTTTTTTCACTTTATGCATCATTAAAATCACTGCTCCCGAAAAAACTGCAATTTTTAAAACTTTTTTTTGCATTGATACATGTCCCCTGGGGCAGGACCCGGGTCCCCAAACCCTTTTTAGGGCAATAACTTGCATATTAGTCGTTATAATTAGCACTTTTGATTTCGAACGTTCGAGTCCATTGTATTTAATAGGGTTCTAAAGTTTGCGCAAACTTTCGGTCCGTTCGCAGGTTCTGGTGCGAACCGAACCGGGGGGTATTCGGCTCATCCCTAATCAGAACATGCGAACAGGCAATAAATTTGCTAGAAACAAACACAAATATTCCTGCGCTGCTACTTTGGAAAGAAAAAGCAGCTACAAAGCCTGTGGACAAAAAGGTGCATATAACAGAAAAACAAATAATTGTAGCGCTAAAAAGGTGTGAGTCAACAAATAAATGAATAAATGACCCTTAAGAACAAAGGGAATAGAGGGAAAAATACCCTTGTGAAAAACAATAATGCATATAAAACAACCAAAATGTCTCTGGTAAATAATATCAAAGTACATTCATGATGATGTAAAATAAAAAGTCCATTAGTGTTCCACAGTGAATGTATCCGTGATGATTAAACCGCACCAGACAATCCTGAATCAATATGTGTGAATACCACCACCAATATAAAGGAGGCTTACCGGACTCAGTGGACCCTGCTAAACATATGTCTAGAGGGTCAACAAAGCTTTGGGTGTGTATCCCTGAAGAATCAGCGGCTGATGGTTCATCCAAGGAGCGTCTCTCGTAGCAACTCACAATGGAAGGGTGGATGTTGACTTGAAAAATGGTGGCCCAATGATGTTACACCAAAATGATAGCCAAGTGTAAAGGAAAAACCCCAGACGATGCAACTTCTTGCGCAACGCGTTGGGACTTTCCACTGTTGCCACTGACATTTTATGAAGCGCTTTTTATAACCGTCCGAATGTAAGTGTAACTCCGTGTGCTCCAACAGGTGGACAAGAGGTACAGTGTCACTGATGCATGCACTGTCACTGCTCACCATCCTCGTGGCCTCCTCAAATGGTGCCAGGACAGTGCATGCATCCCTGATCATGCCCCACTGGCGTGGAGAAAAAAAACCAAGCTCCCCTGACCCTGTCCTGGTGCCGTAGTCGCACAGGTACTCATTGATGGCCCTCTGCTGCGTGTGCAGCCGCTGCAGCATGGCCAACGTTGAGTTCCACCTGGTGGGCATGTCACATATAAGGCGGTTCTTGGGCAGGTTCAACTCCTTTTGCAGCTCAGCCAGGCGAGCACTGGCATTATAAGATCTGCGGAAATGCACACAGACTTTCCTGGCCTGCCTTAGGACATCCTGTAAGCCCGGGTACCTGCCCAAGAACCGCTGCACCACCAGGTTAAGGACGTGAGCCACACAGGGCACATGGGTCAGTTGTCCCTGTCGGAGGGCGGAGAGGAGGTTGGTGCCATTGTCGCAAACCACCATTCCTGGCTTAAGCTGGCGTGGCGTCAACCACCTCTCGGCCTGGCCCTGCAGAGCAGACAGGACCTCTGCCCCAGTGTGGCTTCTGTCCCCCAAACACACCAGCGCAAGCACGGCATGGCATCTTTTTGCCTGCGTACTTGCGTAGCCCCTTGAACGCCTACGGAGCACCGCTGGTTCAGAGGACAAAGCACAGAAAGAGGCCATGGAGGAAGAAGAAGAGGAGGGGGTGGAGGAGAGAGGTGTGTCACAACCAGTAGTAGCATTTTGGAGGCGTGGCGGTGGAACAACCGCCAACACTACTGCACCTTGTCCTGCATCCTTCCCAGCTGCCAAAAGAGTGACCAAATGGGCCGTGAAAGAAAGGTAACGTCCCTGTCCATGCCTGCTGGACCATGAGTCAGCGGTAATATGCACCTTACCGCTGACCGCCCTGTCCAGCGAGGCCAAGACATTGCCTTCCACATGCCGGTAGAGAGCCGGAATAGCCTTCCGTGAGAAAAAGTGGCGTTTGGGAACCTGCCACTGAGGAACCGCACATTGCACAAACTCACGGAAGGGGGCCGAGTCTACCAACTGAAAAGGCAGCAGTTGAAGCGCTAGCAATTTAGCCAAGCTAGCATTCAACCGCTGGGCATGTGGATGGCTGGGAGTGAACTTCTTTCGACAGTCCAGCAGCTGGGGCAGGGAAATTTGCCTGCTAGAATCGGACGTCGGTGTACTGCTAGCAGAGTGGCCGCAAGTACTTGGCTGTGACACACCTAATTCTACACCTTCATTCCTCTCAGTGCATGTTTCAGAGAGGACTGAAGTTATAGTGGGGTTGGAGATCCCAGCTGATGCGGTGCAAGGAGAGGTCCGCTTTGTTCTTTGGTGTGGGTCTTTGAGGTAGGCTTGCCAACGAGCTGCATGGCAGGTCAACATATGTCTGGTCAGGCATGTGGTACCCAAGCGGCTGATGTTTTGGCCACGCGATATACGCTTGAGACATATGTTGCAAACAGCAGCTGTGCGATCTGATGCACTAGCCTCAAAAAAGGCCCACACCAAAGAACTTTTTGAACGACGGGCAGAGGCAGCGCCCTGCACAGGCGGAGCTCTGCGGTGTGATTCCGTCGGTGTACTGCCCTTACGCTGGCCACCAAAGGGCATCCTGCCTCGTTGGAGATGTGCCTCCTCCTCATCCTCCTCCTCCTCCTCTCTCCTATTAGGCACCCACGTGGAGTCAGTGACCTCATCATCCCCTCCCTCCTCATCACTGGAGCCAATCTGGCAGTATGCTGCAGCTGCTGGAACATGACTGCCAGATTGGTGTCCTTCTTGAGCATCCCCTCTGTCTGCTCTCACGCTACTGCCTTCCTGTAGCTGGGTTTCATCATCAGACCCTTCGAAACGCTGGGCATCCTCCTGGAGCATGTACCCAACACTGTGCTCAAACAGTTCGGGGGACTCCTCAGGAGGAGGACATGGTGGGTCTAGGGAAGGAGTGACTGATGATGAGTCTGACATTGATACCAGGGAAGAGGACGCTTTGGCAGCTGCTTTGCCAGTACCCTGAGCCTGGGTGAGAGAGAATGAGGAGGAGGAGGAGGGCTTGGTCATCCACTCTACCAAGTCTTCGGCATGATGTGGCTCAACATGTCCAGCTGCCGAAAAGAAGGACAAGCGTGTCCCATGGCCATGTGCTGATGACAATGCACCGTGTCCACGACCAGCACTGTTGCCCCCAGACACAGAGCCTGCTTGCCCTCTTTTATTGCCTCCTGACTGTCTGCCTCTCCTTGTTTGCCTTCCAGACATTCTAATAGATGGCCTGCAGGGAGATGGGAAAAAAGCAATAAGGGCTACCTTCAGGTGTCCTTCTCTGTCCCTTTACTTAAGGATTTCTAAATATGGTTGAGGATGATTGCTTTTGCACAGAATAGCACAACGACAATTTCCCTGACTGTCCAAAAAACAAGGATTTCAAAGACGGTTGATGAGGAATGCTTTAGCACACTATAGCACAAGGAGAATTTCCCTCACTGTCCTTCCCTGTCCCTAGAAACAAGGATTATCACAGTGAAAGAAACTGACACTCTTCCTACCTATAGTTTTCTGTCCCTAGAAAAAATGTTTTTTTAAAGCACACTATAGCACAAGGAGAATTTCCCTCACTGTCCTTCCCTGTCCCTAGAAACAAGGATTATCACAGTGAAAGAAACTGACACTCTTCCTACCTATAGTTTTCTGTCCCTAGAAAAAATGTTTTTTTAAAGCACACTATAGCACAAGGAGAATTTCCCTCACTGTCCTTCCCTGTCCCTAGAAACAAGGATTATCACAGTGAAAGAAACTGACACTCTTCCTACCTATAGTTTTCTGTCCCTAGAAAAAATGTTTTTTTAAAGCACACTATAGCACAAGGAGAATTTGCCTCACTGTCCTTCCCTGTCCCTAGAAACAAGGATTATCACAGTGAAAGAAACTGACACTCTTCCTACCTATAGTTTTCTGTCCCTAGAAAAAATGTTTTTTTAAAGCACACTATAGCACAAGGAGAATTTCCCTCACTGTCCTTCCCTGTCCCTAGAAACAAGGATTATCACAGTGAAAGAAACTGACACTCTTCCTACCTATAGTTTTCTGTCCCTAGAAAAAATGTTTTTTTAAAGCACACTATAGCACAAGGAGAATTTCCCTCACTGTCCTTCCCTGTCCCTAGAAACAAGGATTATCACAGTGAAAGAAACTGACACTCTTCCTACCTATAGTTTTCTGTCCCTAGAAAAAATGTTTTTTTAAAGCACACTATAGCACAAGGAGAATTTCCCTCACTGTCCTTCCCTGTCCCTAGAAACAAGGATTATCACAGTGAAAGAAACTGACACTCTTCCTACCTATAGTTTTCTGTCCCTAGAAAAAATGTTTTTTTAAAGCACACTATAGCACAAGGAGAATTTCCCTCACTGTCCTTCCCTGTCCCTAGAAACAAGGATTATCACAGTGAAAGAAACTGACACTCTTCCTACCTATAGTTTTCTGTCCCTAGAAAAAAATGTTTTTTTAAAGCACACTATAGCACAAGGAGAATTTCCCTCACTGTCCTTCCCTGTCCCTAGAAACAAGGATTATCACAGTGAAAGAAACTGACACTCTTCCTACCTATAGTTTTCTGTCCCTAGAAAAAATGTTTTTTTAAAGCACACTATAGCACAAGGAGAATTTCCCTCACTGTCCTTCCCTGTCCCTAGAAACAAGGATTATCACAGTGAAAGAAACTGACACTCTTCCTACCTATAGTTTTCTGTCCCTAGAAAAAATGTTTTTTTAAAGCACACTATAGCACAAGGAGAATTTCCCTCACTGTCCTTCCCTGTCCCTAGAAACAAGGATTATCACAGTGAAAGAAACTGACACTCTTCCTACCTATAGTTTTCTGTCCCTAGAAAAAATGTTTTTTTAAAGCACACTATAGCACAAGGAGAATTTCCCTCACTGTCCTTCCCTGTCCCTAGAAACAAGGATTCGCACAGTAAAACACACTGACACTCTCCCTACCTATAGTTTTCTGTCCCTAGAAAAAATGTTTTTTTAAAGCACACTATAGCACAAGGAGAATTTCCCTCACTGTCCTTCCCTGTCCCTAGAAACAAGGATTCGCACAGTAAAACACACTGACACTCTCCCTACCTATAGTTTTCTGTCCCTAGAAAAAATGTTTTTTTAAAGCACACTATAGCACAAGGAGAATTTCCCTCACTGTCCTTCCCTGTCCCTAGAAACAAGGATTCGCACAATAAAACACACTGACACTCTCCCTACCTATAGTTTTCTGTCCCTAGAAAAAATGTTTTTTTAAAGCACACTATAGCACAAGGAGAATTTCCCTCACTGTCCTTCCCTGTCCCTAGAAACAAGGATTCGCACAGTAAAAGAAACTGACACTCTTCCTACCTATAGTTTTCTGTCCCTAGAAAAAATGTTTTTTTAAAGCACACTATAGCACAAGGAGAATTTCCCTCACTGTCCTTCCCTGTCCCTAGAAACAAGGATTCGCACAGTGAAAGAAACTGACACTCTTCCTACCTATAGTTTTCTGTCCCTAGAAAAAATGTTTTTTTAAAGCACACTATAGCACAAGGAGAATTTCCCTCACTGTCCTTCCCTGTCCCTAGAAACAAGGATTCGCACAGTAAAACACACTGACACTCTCCCTACCTATAGTTTTCTGTCCCTAGAAAAAATGTTTTTTTAAAGCACACTATAGCACAAGTAGAATTTCCCTCACTGTCCTTCCCTGTCCCTAGAAACAAGGATTCGCACAGTAAAACACACTGACACTCTCCCTACCTATTGTTTTCTGTCCCTAGAAAAAATGTTTTTTTAAAGCACACTATAGCACAAGGAGAATTCCCTCACTGTCCTTCCCTGTCCCTAGAAACAAGGATTCGCACAGTAAAACACACTGACACTCTCCCTACCTATCCTTCTCTTTCCCTAAACTAAAGGAATCCAGGTTAAGCAAGAAAAAATAAATGTCACTGTCCCTGCCTATGCTTCTCTTTCCCTGCTCCGGAACACACTACACTAGGCCGCCGTGCTGTCGGCCTTTTATAGTGTGGGGCGTGTACTTAACACCCTCAGCAATAATTGGCCACAGGCATCCTGCCTGTGGCCAATCATTGCTCTCCTCGCTGCCGGCGCTGTGATTGGCCAAGCATGCGGGGTCACAGTGCATGCTTGGCCAATCACAGTGCCTGGATGACACTGCGATGGCGTAGTGCATTGTGGGCCGTTCGCGTCACTCGAATTTGGCGCGAACGGCCCAAATCGTTCGATCTTCGTCGAACGATCGAACAGCCGATGTTCGAGTCGAACGTATGTTCGACTCGAACACGAAGCTCATCCCTACTCCTGTCCATCCACTACAGGAAAAATAAAGAAAGGTCAAAAATAGTGTAACATCCTTTTATTAAAACATTTATTAAAAATTCATAAAACACTCACATCATTTGATGCTGTGTCCTGGCACCCAGATAAGTCCTCTTCTGTAAGCTGGCTCCACTTACTAATCCGTGCAAGTTTGGCTTCTGTACATGATGACATCAGTGCCTGTAGCTCCGCCCCTATGCATTTTGTCTTCCAATAATTTCAGGGAGTCTTATCTGGGAGATAAAGCATTGTCTGACCCATTTGTAATACAAACAGGTCAGAGTGTCTGGTGAGTTTCTCATAGTTGGAGGGCTTTGCATTAGAAGGTGAAAATCTCTTTATTTTGGAACACACGTATGCTGTATATGATATGTAGTGGAATGAATTGTTTCCACAGAACCATTTAAATAGTGGATGAATAAGCGCATGGAGCACCTTCTGTTTTGTGTGAACACTTTATTATATTAAAAGGACGCTTGTATATGAATAATTGTCTGTTTTACTCAGGGGTTAAGTCCTGGGGAAAAAAAGTGTGGGAACTCACCCAAAATCCCCCCACCTCAAAAATAAAAAAGTGTGTGTGTGTGTGTGTATATATATATATTTTTAACAAAAAAGTGCTTATTGTAAAGTGACTGTAAAGTGACAGTTTACGAGGACATCTCCAAAACTCACGTGCATTAAACAAACATAGCACAGATGTAACAACAAAATAATTTAACCTGTATGCTATATAGGGATGAGCTTCGATTTCGAGTCAAACTCATGTTAAACTCGAACATTGCCTGTTCGACCATTCGCCGAACAGCGAACAATTTGAGGTGTTCGCGGCAAATTCGAAAAAGCTGCGGAACACCCTGTAAAAGTCTATGGGAGAAATCTAAAGTGCTAATTTTAAAGGCTTATATGCAAGTTATTGTCATAAAAAGTGTTTGGGGACCCGGGTCTTGCCCCATGTATCAATGCAAAAAAAAAGTTTTAAAAACTGCAGTTTTTTTTCGGGAGCAATGATTTTATTAATGCTTAAAGTGAAACAATAAAAGTGACATATTCCTTTCAATTTCGTACCTAGGGAGTGTGTATATTATGCCTGTAAAGTAGCGCTTGTTTCCCGTGCTTAGAACTGTCCCTGCACAAAGTGTATTTTCTGAAGGAAAAAAAGTCATTTAAAAGCACTCGCGGCTATAATGAATTGTCGGCTCCCGGCAATACAGAGAAAAGTCATTGATTAAAAAAAAAATGCGTGGGGGTCCCCCCAAATTCAATTACCAGGCCCTTCAGGTCTGGTATGGATATTAAGGGGAACCCTGCATCAAATTAAAAAAAATGGCATGGAGTTCCCCCCAAAAATCCATACCAGACCCTTTATCTGAGCACGCAACCTGGCAGGCCGCAGGAAAAGAGGGGGGGATGAGAGAGCGCCCCCCTCTCTCCTGAACCGTACCAGGCCACATGCCCTCAACATGGGGAGGATGCTTTGGGGGTCTGTGACCCCTCAAAGCACCATGTCCCCATGTTGATGGGGACAAGGGCCTCATCCCCACAACCCTTGCCCAGTGGTTGTGGGGGTCTGCGGGCGGGGGGCTTATCGGATTCTGGAAGACCCCTTTAACAAAGGGGACCCCCAGATCCCGCCCCCCCTATGTGAATTGGTAAGAGGTACATGAAATGGTACCCCTACCATTTCACAAAGAATGTGTAAAAAATTGTAAAAAAACACACAGACACCATTGGGAAAAGTCCTTTATTAAAAATAAAAAAAGATTCCAGCGGTGGTAATCCACTCTCGGTATCCTGCGATGGATACTCTCCTCTCCGGGGTCCAGCGTTGGATGATCGCCTCTCCATCCAGGTCCAGGTTCCAGTGATGAGATGTCCAGCACAGCGCATCCTGTCTCCACCAGAGACACCCTGGGAATGACGCGGCTTCAGCCAGTGACAGCTCTTATGTAGGCTCTTATGGCGGGGCCACCCATCACGTGACCCCATCCCCCTCTGACGCAAGGGGAAACCCGGGCTTCCCCAGTGACGTGCGGGTGACCCCGTCCCCCCCTGAAGGGCCTGGTAATTGAATTTGGGGGTAACCCCACGCATTTTATTTTTTATCAATGACTTTTCTCTGTATTGCCGGGAGCTGACAATTCATTATAGCCGCGAGTGCTTTTAAATTACTTTTTTCCTTCAGAAATAACACTTTGTGCAGGGACGGTTCTAAGCACGGGAAACAAGCGCTACTTTACAGGCATACTATACACACACCCTAGGTACGAAATTTAAAGGAATATTTCACTTTTATTGTTTCACTTTAAGCATTATTAAAATAACTGCTCCTGAAAAAACGTCAGTTTTTAAAACTTTTTTTGCATTGATACATGTCCCCTGGGGCAGGACCCGGGTCCCCAAACATTTTTTAAGACAATAACTTGCATATAAGCCTTTAAAATTAGCACTTTAGATTTTTCATGTTCGAGTCCCATAGACTTTAACGGTGTTCGGATGTTCGAACAAATTATTTGCCTGTTCGCAAGTTCTGGTGTGGACCGAACTGGGGGGTGTTCGCCTCATCCCTAATGCTATACCAGGGTTTAACAAATTTGCTTAGAATCTAGGAGCCATCTGCAAAAAGTTAGAAGCCAATTTTTTAAATGAGCTGCCCAGCACCCACAACTGCATGTCAGTGTGTCGGGCAATAAGAGTTTCTCACGCCTAAAGCCAAGTGAAAAAAAGAATAAATATTTAAAAAAAGACATCACTGAGGTGGCACTGACAGGTGGCACTGATAGGCAACACTGAGATGGCACTGATGGGACTGACAGGTGGCACTGATGGGCAGGGCACTGATAGGCAGCACTGATATGTGGCACTAATAGGCAGCACTGAGATTGCACTGATGGGCACTGACAGGGGGCACTGATGAGCAACACTGTGGTGGCACTGACAGGTGGCCCTAATGGGTACTGATTGGCAGCACTGAGGTGCCACTGATAGGCGGCACAGAGATGGCACTGATAGGCAACACTGATGTGGCACTGACAGGCAGCACTGAGTTGGCAATTATGGACACTGACAGGTGGCACTGATAGGTAGCACCAAGATGGCACTGACATTTGTTACTAATTTGCACTGACAGGTGGCACTGATAGGCAGCACTGAGATGGCACTGGCAGGTGGCACTGATGGGCAGCACTGACAGGTCGTACTAATGGGCAGCACTGAGATGTCACTAATGGGCAGCGCTGACAGGTGGCACTAATGGGCACTTACAGGTGCCACTGATGGGCAGCACTGATGGGCAGCACTGATAGGTGGCAATGACAGGCAGCAATGGGCAGAAATGGGACATCAAATCAACCATCAGGGGAGACACTGGCAGGCCAATTAATATCAGTATGGCATGGGCCAACCAACTTTGCAAACGCACAGACACTGCCAGCAAGAAGTGGTGGGCGGGATTGAGTGAGGATTTACCAGAGAGATCATTGCAATTGGCACAGCCACAGAAAGACTCCTCTCTCCCTCTCCCAGTGCTCTGCCTCCTACTCACACTGCTTCAGAGCTCCTCCATTCCGCCCGCTTGGCTTCTGACGTGGTGTGGCGCTGTGGTGGGAATGCGTCATGACATCATCGAGCGACAAGTCATCACTCACCTCCCTCACAAACAGCCTCTGCCAGATCCACCCCCTGGCCCGGGCTCCACAGTATCGAATGTCTAGGACGCCATTGCTGATGGGAATGACGTTTCTGCTGTGGAATACTGTAAGTACAGGAGCGTTGTTCCAACGTGTTCCCGCAGGACTCAAGTCCTGGTTTTATGACACTTGAATATGAATAATTATTCATATCTTTGATGTATATGTCACAATTACTGAATTTTGCACTTTAGATTTGATTATGGATATCTATAAGGATTGTGAAATAAGGCAAATAATTGTAAAATAATCAACTCTGTATGACATACTGTAGATTTGAAAGAGATCTCCATGTTTCTGAACTGTTGGTGCTATATACAGTGCCTTGAAAAAGTATTCATACCCCTTGACATTTTCCACATTTTGTCATGTTACAACCAAAAACATAAATGTATTCTATTGAGATTTTATGTGATAGACCAACACAAAGTGACACATAATTGTGAAGTGGAAGGAAAATGATAAATGTATTTCAATTTTTTTTTACAAATAAATATGTTAAAAGTGTGACATGCATTTGTATTCAGCCCCCTTTACTCTGATACCCCTAACTAAAATCTAGTGGAACCAATTGCCTCTATAAGTTACCTAGTTAGCAAATAGAGTCCACCTGTTAGCAATTTAATCTCAGTATAAATACAGCTGTTCTGTGAAGTCATCAGAGGTTTGTTGGAGAACCTTCATGAACAAACAACATCATGAAAGCCAAGGAACACATCAGCAAGGTCGGGGATAAAGTTGTGGAGAAGTTTAAAGCAGGGTTAGGTTATAAAAAATTATCCTAAGCTTTGAACATCTCACGGAACACTGTTCAATCCATCGTCCGAAAATGGAAAGAGTATGGCACAACTGCAAACCTACCAAGACATGGTCGTCCACCTAAACTGACAGGCCAGGCAAAAAGAGCATTAATCAGAGAAGAAGCCAAGAGGCCCATGGTAACTCTGGAGGAGCTACAGAGAGCCACAGCTCAGGTGTGAAAAATCTGTCCACAGGACAACTATTAGTCATGCACTCCACAAATCTGGCCTTTATGGAAGAGTGGCAAGAAGACAGCCATTGTTGAAAGGAAGCCATAAAAAAAGTCCTAATTGCAGTTTCAAAGAAACCATGTGGGCAACACAACAAACATGTGGAAGAAGGTGCTCTGGTCAGATGAGACCAAAATTGAACTCTTTGGTCTAAAAGCAAAACGCTATGTGTGGCTGAAAATTAGCACTGCACGTCACTCTGAACAAACCATCCCCATGGTGAAACCTGGTGGTGGCAGCATCATGTTGTGGGGATTCTCTTCTTCAGTAGGGATAAGGAAGCTGTTCAGAGTTGATGGGAAGATGGATGGAGTCAAATACAGGGCAATCTTAGAATGAAACTTGTTAAAGTCTGCAAAAGACTTGAGACTGGGGTGGGGGTTTACCTTCCAGAAAGACAACGACCCTAAACATACAGTCAGAGCTACAATGGAATGGTTTAGATCAAAGCATATTCATGTGTTAGAATGGTCCAGTCAAAGTCCAGATCTAAATCCAATTGAGAATCTGTGGCAAGACTTGAAAATTGCTGTTCACAGATGCTCTCCATTTAATCTGACAGAGCTTGAGCTATTTTGCAAAGAAGAATGGGAAAAAATTCACCCTCTAGATGTGCAAAGCTGGTAGAGACATCTCCAAAAAGAATTCCAGCTGTAATTGCAGAAAAAGTTGGTTCTACAAAGTATTGATTCAGGGGGGCTGAATACAAATGCACTCTACACTTCTCACATATTTATTTGTAAAACAAAATTGAAAACCATTTCTCATTTTCCTTTTACTTCACAATTATGTGCCACTTTGTGTTGGTCTATCACATAAAATACCAATAAAATACATTTACGTTTTTTGGTTGTAACATGACAAAGTTTTGGAAATTTCAAGGGGTATGAATACTTTTTCAAGGCACTGTAAATCCTGTATAATAATAATAATAATAACTCCTGGGTCAACAGGTCATTGCTATTGTTCCTCAAGTGGAAAAACTTCAAGGTTTTTACTCAAACCTGTTCACCCTTTCTAAATCCAAAGGGAACATCTGCCTCATTTTGGATCTCAAGGCACTACATATTTTCATTTGAGTGCAAACACTTTGCATAGTATCCAATAGGTTAGTCATTGCTTTCCTCCATCTGGGAGACTATCTGACCTCTGTGGACATCAAGAATGTGTACTTGTATATCTTCATCTTTCCAGCACATCAACTTTTCCTGTGTTTTGATGTGGGCCCACAACATCGTCTTTTCTTTTGTTCTGTCTTCGTACCTTGCATATTTACCAATGTTCAGTACAAGCCTTATTATGCTCACAGTGCATAGTGGGATACCTAGACTATTTTTTACTGAGAGCTCAGTCCTTATTGGGCAACGTCATCTAAACTGTCCAGACTCTGTAAAGGTTTGGTTGGACCCTGAATCTTCAGAAGTCTTTACCAATGTCTAATTTAGATCCCCATATCTCAAAATAAACACTGCAGAGTGTACAATGTAGCTCTGTCATGAACTTTTCTTTAATCCTATTGTTTGATTTGTGACATGAGTAATTCTTTAATATTAGTAGCAGCCAGGGGGCATGACAGGAGTGTCTAGCCTAAAGCCCCATACACACGGTCAGACTTTTGCCCAACAAACTTCATTTTGAGCAAGTTGGGCCAACAATCCGACCATGTGTACGCTCCATCAGACAAACTTTTTTGGGTTTGGTTTTGTTTTCATCGGACAAAAGTTGGGTCTGCAAACGGACAAACTTTTGCCCAACAAAAGTCCTATGGAGCAAAGTCCTACTGTGTGTACAGAAAACCATAGGACTTTTGTCCGATGGACAAAACAACTAATGTTAAAATCAACCAACAATAGCAGAAGTTGACCAAAGGGTGGCAGTAAAGAGCAGAACAGAGCAGAAAAACCATGTGATGTTGCAAAAAGTTTTGGGAAAGTTTGCAGAAAAGTCCTGTGGTGTGTATGCTATGGGTGTGCCCGGCCAACTCCGTTCGGACAAAAATCCAAGGAAAAGTCTGATGGAAGTCTGACCGTGTGTATGGGGCTTAAGGCACCAAAACTGTTAATTATTCTATGGTAAAAAACACTTGTCTGACTACTGTGGCAAGCAAAACATTAATATGTCTGATAGTATTTGCATCTGCATCTGTTCATAGCTACTAATTATCAAACTCAATTGTAGAAAAGCCAAATGTTCAGGCTCAGGACTGCTAGATTATAGTCCACACACTGTCTTTGCCATACCTTTTTCTACAGGTCACAACAAGGACATTTTAAGAGTTGTATTCTAGACTTAACTGATTTTTTTTATTATATTTTTTTGTATTGAGAAAACCCACAGGAGAAAGTTTATGTTTGGTCTTCATAAAATGGAGTAAGTTAATTAACAGAGGCAGATCATTTTTTTAAAAGAGATTTTCTGCCCTCTAATATACTTGAATTTTCCTTTTTAGAGAATTATATGTTCAATTGTTACAAAATAAATCTTTCATATTAAATTGAGCTTTATATCAACTGCAAAACCTTTAACAATATACTAATTGTAATGCATTAAATAATAAAATAATAATTAATAGAGGAATAATTTCTGTTTGGTTGGAAATTCATTTGAAAAAAATAGTAAAAAAGGAATTTGCTCAAAGCAAACTGTTTTTGTCTGTTTTCTTTAAAATCAAAGAGCCACTTCCAATATAGAACTACTGTTTCTTTTCAGCAAGCATTTCTACAGCAATACAAATTATTTAGGTCAAGGATATGCAAACAATAACACTGTATCCCATTTCTAAAAACCAATTTACTCCACTAAAAACAAAATGGTTGACACATTTCGGATATATAGGCTAGCGTATATGCCTAAATATTTGTTTTATCCTAGAAAGAAAAAAACAAACATAGATACTTGCTAGATGCTTCAAACCAATTTTATTTAAGCACTTGTTTGATTGTTGCCCCAAACTGTTATTTTTTCTATGATTTTGTTTATATTATTTTAGTTAGCACTGCATCTATAGTTGATTTTGCTTTGTTTGTCATATAAACCTATAACGGTTACTATTTTAATGAAACTTCTAGCAAGTCATTTGCAACCTATAAAACATTACTTTAATAAGCAAAGTTCATTTACTGAATGTCATTTCCACATCTTGATGGGTTGATATCTCTAAGTCCCTTAAAGGTTAATTGTACTTTGAGTTATAATTTAAAACAGGCTCTTAGGTTTGCAATTTAAATTTTCACACCTCCATAAGGACTAGGCAAGGGAAACTATAATTTTATATCACAACTTTCCATTAGCTAGCTTCATAACAAATCATTTGCTAATCTTTCACTTCATATTTCTCCACATCCCTAAGTAACAAACCCATAAATTCCAGCTTCTTCTTAATGCGCACAAGAAAAATAAAATGGGCCACCGATAAATAACTAATATTCCTTTTTTATCTACACATGCGTTACTGTGACACATTCCCACTAGCAAGCGGCTCTAAACACATATCACTTCAAACCCTGAGTTTCCAAAATAGTACTATTATTTTATGTTCACTCTTATTTTTAAGTGTGCTTCAATATTGTTTGCAGGAAACATAAATTTGCTCTGTAATATTTACTGTTGAATAGCAATATATTAAATCCATAATTTTTTTCAGTCTGAATGATTTCTGGAAAATAAAGAAACTTTCAAACTAAATTATTAAGTTTAATATAAACATTAGATAATGGCAGGCATAAAAAAAAAAAAAAAGGATTTAAAGGGGTTGTAAACCCTCAAGGTTTTTCACCTTAATGCATTCTATGCATTAAGGTGAAAAACCTTTTGAAGTGCAGTAGCCCCCCCCCAGAGCCCCCCTTTTACTTACCTGAACCCGATCCTTCCAGCGACGGGGAGGAGCACAGCTGCTGTCTCGGGTCCTCATTGGCTGAATTGATAGCAGCAGGAGCACTGGCTCCCACTGCTGTCAATCAAAGCCAGTGACATGGGAGTGGGGGGGCGGGGCCGAGTCCTGCTGTCTGTGTCAATGGACGCAGCAGGACTTGGGAGCGTGCCCACACGAGAAGAGAAGAGGAGGATAGGGGCCCCTCTGTGCAAAACCCTTGCACAGAGGGGGTAGGTTTGTTATTTGTAAGTTTGTTATTTAAAAAAAAAAAAACCTTTACAACCCCTTTAAACCTTATATAACTGGTATTGTAATGTGCTGTAGACACTGTTCATACGATAAATTTCCTTAAAGTGTATTTGAAGTTAAAGAGTTGTTTTTTTGTTTTGTTTTTTGTTTTATGTATGGGAGCATTTATACACTGTGACAGCAGGAAGGTAAAGTCACCTGGTTGCATCCAGGGGGGTAGATATATTTCTCCCAGATTCAGGCTTTATGCCGACTTATACAACTAGGGAGGGAGTTGATGAAGCCCAGCTGAGGCTAGTGGGCTCATGGATGATTCATACCTCTAGGGAGAGTGCTGGGCGTCGTGCAGGCAGGGAGTTGATGAGACCAGCTGAAGCTTGTCAGCTCGTTTAAGGCCTCTATAAAAACTCCCAGCTTCATTAGGTGTTTGCTCATGCCTGGAACCAGACCTGTGTGGACTGTCTAGGGAGAGTGAACCCCTGTGCGGTGAGACAAAGCCTGTGTGGCTATTTGTTTGGACATTTACTAAACCAGGGACTTAGGGACTAGGACAGCACCAGGCTGATCCCAGTTGTTAGTTAGGAAACCTGCATGTTTAGTCAGAGGTCAAGCTGACCAGGGTTTATTTTGTTTATGTTTCTTTTTGCTTTGCTGTGTTTTTTTGTCACTGTAAATAGAGAAATAAACCGCACCTTTTTGATCTTGAAAACCACAACCTCCGTCTGCTGGGCCTGTTTTTGTGTGGGGAGCCCATCCAGGGGATCACACACACCCGCTGCCGAGCTAACCCCCCCACAGTTGGTGGAGAACCAGTGGCAGTTTTTTTTTAAGCCAGCATGGAGGAGATACTGAAACAGCTTGACTCTAGCAAATGCCAATCAACAGCAGACAAATGCAGGTTTGCAAAAGAGCCTTGCAGCTCAACAACAGAGCTTCGCAGCCCAGCAGCAAGCTCATCAACAGAGCCTTGCAGCCCAGCAGCAAGCTCACCAACAGAGTCTGGAAGCTCAGCAACAAGCCCAGCAGCAATCTGAGGCCCGCTTCATAGACCTGTTACAGAAGCAAGAGCAGAGACTACAACAAATGGAAGCAGTAATGCAGCAACGTCCGCAGACCAGTGAGGAAAGCCGTCCCACTAATACCGCGTCCTTTGGGGTGAGTCGTTTATTGACAAAAATGACTGGAGAGGATGATCCAGAGGTATTTTTGACCACATTTGAAAGGACTGCTGAAAGAGAAAAGTGGCCTGAGGAGCAGTGGGCTGGACTGGTGGCTCCTCTGTTAACTGGTGAATCGCAGAAGGCTTACTATGACCTAGAGCTTGACCAAGCAAAAGACTATGTGATGCTAAAAGCTGAAATATTGGCAAGGCTGGGTGTCACCCTGGCTGTCCGGGCTCAGCGTGTGCATAACTGGACTTTCCAGCTTGGAAAACCCCCCAGGTCTCAAATGTATGATCTCATTCACCTGAGCAGGAAGTGGCTACAGCCAGAGACTTTGTCCGCACCAGAGATTGTGGAACGTGTTGTAATGGATCGGTTTTTGAGAGCTCTTCCTACTGCCATCCAAAAGTGGGTAAGCCATGGAGACCCAGAGACGGCCGGTGGTCTTGTGGATCGTGTAGAGAAATACTTGGCTACAGAGAACCTGACGGCCTCTTCCAGAGACTCTCGGACTTTCCACCCTAAGACCAGACCATCCCCAGGGGCGGATAAGAGGATTCCAAGGGGTGAGGGTGGAGAGAGTGAGAGGGTGGGAGCTCTACCCAAAGTTTGGCGAGAACAGCCTGGGAAGTCAGGGGCTCAAGAGGCAGCCAAATGGATTGTTTGCTACCGCTGCCGGCAGGCGGGACATATTGCAGCAAATTGCCCGGTTGTGGAGGAACCCATGCAATGTGACTTTTTGACGGACAGACGTCAGTCGCTGTGTGCGACAGTCGCATGCACTGCCATTCGGGGAACTGAGAAACATTTATGCAAAATGTGTATTAATGGTAGAAATGTTGTGGTATTACTGGATTCAGGTAGCCTTGTGACCGTGATAAAGGCTGAATTAGTTAAAACAGAGGTCTCTGGGAATAGCAAGGTAGCTGTTATTTGTGTGCATGGGGACACCCGAGAGTATCCAGTGACTACAGTGTGTTTCAAGACCCCCAAAGGTACCCTCTCTCATCCAGTGGGGTTAGTATCTCAATTACCGCATGATGCCATTGTGGGAAGGGATTTTCCGAAGTTCTGGGAACTGTGGGATGATCCTGAGCCCCCCACTGGTGCCCCTATGTACCAGGAAGGTGATAGCCAGAACTCCTCTGAGAGTGGTGAGGACTCTCCAGAATTTCCCTTGTCAGTATTGGCAGGCGAGACTCAAGAAACTGGAGAGGAGCCCACCTCCTCAGACGAAAACCTACCGTCTGTGGAGTTTTCTGATCTTGAGGTTCACAGGGAAAATTTTGCCACAGAACAGTTAAAAGACCCCGCCCTAATAAAGGCACGGGAAAACGTAGTGGAAATAGATGGCGAGTTAGTGAACCCAGATAATACCTGCACTTACCCATACTTCAGCGTAGAGAAGGACCTACTGTATCGGGTGGCAAAAAGGGCAGAAGAAACCGTTGAGCAGCTTGTGGTGCCCAAACCTTACAGGAAGTTGGTGTTGGAGTTGGCCCATGGGCACATTCTTGGAGGTCATCTGGGGACAGAGAAAACCCGAGAGAGGGTATTACAGAGATTCTATTGGCCTGGGGTGATGAAGGACATAGAAAATTATTGTTCCTCCTGCCCTGTGTGTCAGAGGTCGGCCCCGATGCCACATTTCCGTAGCCCGCTGGTCCCTCTACCCATCATTGAGGTCCCGTTTGAGAGGGTCGCAATGGATTTGGTAGGTCCTATAATCAAGTCCGCTAGGGGGCACCAGTACATATTAGTTATAATGGACTATGCCACCCGTTATCCAGAAGCGATCCCTCTCCGAAATACCTCGGCCAAAACCATAGCCAAAGAGCTATCTCTTGTTTTTAGCCGGGTGGGTATTTGTAAAGAACTGCTTACGGACCAAGGTACACCCTTTATGTCCCGGGTTATGAAAGAGCTGTGTAAATTGTTCAAAGTGACGCAATTGCGTACGTCTGTGTATCACCCCCAAACCGATGGGCTGGTTGAAAGATTCAACAAAACCCTAAAACAAATGTTGAAGAAAGTGGTGGATAGAGATGGAAAGGATTGGGACTGTCTACTTCCTTATTTGATGTTTGCTATTAGGGAGGTGCCCCAATCCTCTACGGGATTCTCCCCCTTTGAGTTACTGTATGGGAGACACCCAAGAGGACTGTTGGATATTGCCAAGGAAACTTGGGAAAGTGAGAGTTCTCCCCACAGGAGTGTGATTGAGCATGTCGCCCTGATGCAAGTTCGAATTGCACAGGTAATGCCCATCGTGAAGGAACATTTGGCCCAAGCGCAGTTGGCACAGCAGAGAGTGTACAACCGTGGAGCCAAGACCCGTACCTTTTCCCCGGGGGATAGGATATTGGTACTTGTCCCTACGGTTGAAAGTAAATTCCTTGCCAAATGGCAAGGCCCCTACGAGATAATGGAAAAAGTGAGCGAAGTGAATTACAAGGTCAGACAACCAGGAAGGCGAAAGCCCGAACAGATCTATCACGTTAATCTGTTGAAAGCCTGGAGGGATAGAGAGTCCCTAGTCGCAGAAACTTGGTCACCAGCTCAAACTGGTTGCGTGATTCCGGAGGTTGGAATAGCAGCCACCTTGTCACAACCCCAACAACAGGAGGTGAAGGAGTTTGTGCTTTGCAACAAGGAGGTGTTCTCTGAGCTGCCGGGACAAACATCTGGGGTAGAGCATGATATTATTACCCCGCCCGGTGAAAGGGTGAAGTTAAAACCCTATCGGATCCCAGAGGCCCGACGGGAGGCAATACGGGAGGAAGTACAGAAAATGCTGAACTTAGGGGTGATAGAGGAGTCCCAAAGTGATTGGTCTAGTCCCATTGTGTTGGTGCCTAAACCGGATGGGAGCTGGCGATTTTGTAACGATTTTCGTCAGTTGAACAAAGTTACAAAATTTGACACCTACCCCATGCCACGTATAGATGAGTTGATCGACCGGCTGGGAACAGCCCGATACATGACGACTCTTGACCTCACAAAAGGGTATTGGCAAATTCCCCTGGCCAAGTCGGCCAAAGAGAAAACCGCATTTGTAACCCCAGACGGGGCGTTCCAATATAAGAGAATGCCGTTCGGGTTACAGAATGCGCCGGCCACATTCCAGCGGAAAATGGACCAGATACTGAGGCCCCATCGGAAGTATGCTGCGGCTTACCTGGATGATGTAATTGTCCATAGCACAGATTGGGCCTCACATCTGCCAAAAGTGCAAGCAGTCCTAGACTCTATCCGGGAAGCGGGGTTTACGGCTAACCCCAAGAAGTGTACCATTGGGCAGGAGGAGGCCAAATATCTTGGGTACACCATTGGCAGGGGAGTAATAAAACCCCAACTCAACAAAGTCGAGGCCATCCAGAGTTGGCCACGTCCCAACAGCAAGAAGCAGGTACGGGCCTTTCTGGGAATCGCGGGTTATTATCGGCGCTTCATTCCCCACTTTGCTTCTAAGGCTGTGCCCCTAACCAACCTGACGAAAGGGAAAGGGTCGGTCATGATTAAATGGACCCCCGAGGCTGAGGCAGCATTCCAATTCTTGAAACAAGCCTTATGTAGCCAGCCAGTGTTGTACTCACCCGACTTCTCTAAAGACTTTGTCGTACAAAGTGATGCGTCAGATGTGGGGTTAGGAGCAGTATTGTCCCAGGTCTGGAACGGGGAAGAGCACCCAGTCATTTACCTCAGCAGGAAGTTGAAGTCCCATGAGGTAAATTACGCCACGGTTGAAAAGGAGTGTTTAGCGGTGAAGTGGGCTCTAGATTCCCTTCGGTACTATCTGCTAGGTAGGCACTTTGACATGGTTACGGATCACGCTCCGTTAAAGTGGATGGCTCAAAACAAGGAGACAAATAGAAGAGTGAATAGGTGGTTCCTGGCCCTACAGGAATTCAACTTCACAGTAAAGCATCGCCCTGGCGTTCAAATGGGGAATGTGGATGCTTTGTCTCGAGTACATGAATGCCTGATTGCTGGTGTTCCAACCCCAAGGTTAAAACAAGAGGGGGGGTATGTGACAGCAGGAAGGTAAAGTCACCTGGTTGCATCCAGGGGGGTAGATATATTTCTCCCAGATTCAGGCTTTATGCCGACTTATACAACTAGGGAGGGAGTTGATGAAGCCCAGCTGAGGCTAGTGGGCTCATGGATGATTCATACCTCTAGGGAGAGTGCTGGGCGTCGTGCAGGCAGGGAGTTGATGAGACCAGCTGAAGCTTGTCAGCTCGTTTAAGGCCTCTATAAAAACTCCCAGCTTCATTAGGTGTTTGCTCATGCCTGGAACCAGACCTGTGTGGACTGTCTAGGGAGAGTGAACCCCTGTGCGGTGAGACAAAGCCTGTGTGGCTATTTGTTTGGACATTTACTAAACCAGGGACTTAGGGACTAGGACAGCACCAGGCTGATCCCAGTTGTTAGTTAGGAAACCTGCATGTTTAGTCAGAGGTCAAGCTGACCAGGGTTTATTTTGTTTATGTTTCTTTTTGCTTTGCTGTGTTTTTTTGTCACTGTAAATAGAGAAATAAACCGCACCTTTTTGATCTTGAAAACCACAACCTCCGTC
This sequence comes from Rana muscosa, assembly GCA_029206835.1. Lineage (NCBI taxonomy): Eukaryota > Metazoa > Chordata > Amphibia > Anura > Ranidae > Rana > Rana muscosa. The sequence continues at coordinate 133,498,002 of CM055122.1, read as the reverse complement.
TGCTGGGCCTGTTTTTGTGTGGGGAGCCCATCCAGGGGATCACACACACCCGCTGCCGAGCTAACCCCCCCACAACACCTTTTAAGTAATTTTTTGCTGTCTGCGTCCCACAAGGGCAATTTCTTCTTGCTTTCTGTTTTTGGTAAGCAGCAGGAATTGATTGGCTATTCTCTCTTTTGGAGAAATTTCCTATCTTAACCAGCAGTCATCCGAACATATATCTACATTGTTCGATTTACCCTCACCTCTTGCTCTGCTGAAAAAAAATTGAATTTTCCCTTACTTTCAATTTTTTTTTTTTTTTTTATTAAAAGATGTGTCACAGGTACAATAAAAAGATAACTTCTCAATACAGTCACAGAGTCGAGCTTATAAGGCACATCCAAAGCTACATATTGAATTGCAAAATATTAAGGCAGATGTTAAATGCGGAAAGATGTACAAAACAATCATGCCTAAATGTATAGAACCTTTCGAGCTTGTTGTGCTTGTTTTTTTTTTGTTTGGGGGGGTGATCCCAAGTTACCATAGAAATCTATCACGTCTTAGAAGGAAGTAGAAAACGGGGAAGTTTACACATGTCTGTACACACCATGTTTTTTATTTGTTTGTTGTGAAAGAAATAGAGGAAATCAGATGAGAAAAAAAAATAAGAGGCAGAGGTAAGAATAAAAGAGAAAAAAGAGGGAAAAAAAAGGGGGGGGGCGGGAGAAGTTAGAGGAGAGTGAGGGAGGGTGGTAGGGGGATGGAGGGGTCACCTCCAAAGAGCAGAAATCAACAGCGTCAGTCAGGCAGTGGGGACCACGGACAGTGAACCTTGTTAGGCATATTGGAGGAATTGGTCAGAGAAGCGGAAGAGGTCCCAGTGAACCCATCTGGACTTGTATTCCTCGGAGTTATCCCATAAAGCGGAGGACAGATCTTCCATTTGCTCTATGCCCTTCACACTTGCGAACCACTGGGCCACCGTTGGAGCAGACTGTTGCTTCCACAAAGGTGGAATGCAAGCCCGTGCAGCATAAAGAAGATGCTTGACGGGGGGGGTAAGGTTAAGTAGGACTGCAGCTGGGTTATCTTGTGAAGAAATGTCTGAATTTATGTATGAGCTTAAAGCGGTTGTATACCCGCTCCTATTTTTTTTTTTCATACCTGAAAGGCAAAAGGCATAATGAGCTAGTATGCATACTAGTTAATTATGAAATACTTACCTTAGATCGAGGCGTCGGGAACTTACCTGGTCCACGCCAAGGGAGATGTCATCTTGCCTCGGCGTGTCTTCCGGGGTATCGCCGCTCCAGCGCTGTGAGTGGCTGGAGCGGCGATGTAGTCACTCCCGTGCGTCGGCAAGGTCCGGCGGCTGCTGGGCTTTAGCTGAGAATCCCTGCTGTGCATGCGCCGCTGCAGTCAGCGGCTCATTGTAGGGGGAATATCTCCTAAACCGTACAGGTTTAGGAGATATTATTTTTACCTACAGGTAAGCCTTATTATAGGCTTACCTGTAGGTAAAAGTTACAAAATAGGGTATACAACCGCTTTAAGCACTGGTTTCCCAGAATGTTGCAAGCATAGGACACTCCAAAAAAAATTGGTAAAAGGGTACCCGAATGAAGGCCACGGCGCCAACAGCGATCCGTCTGGTGAGGGAATAACTTTGCCGAAACTGACGGGGTTCTATACCAACGTGTCATCATTTTGTACATGGTCTCCTGATATTTGCTGCTGAGGGAGGATTTCTGCGCAAAAAAAGTATGCCTTTTTTTGGGGGTTCAGTGAAGGTAACTTGCAAGTCTCTCTCCCATTTTGCTAAGAGCTGGGGGTCTTCAGTGACATGGAGATCCAGCAGAGACTTATAGGAGGTTGGTAAGGAACTCCGTATCGGGCCATCGCCCAAACAAAGTTCCTAAAAAGAGTGGAGCTTATGGACAAAAAGGGCTGGTTTAGGCAACGTTCCAAGAAAGTGCGACAAATGAATAGTCCACCAATGATCCAATTTAAGAGGGGCCCGTCCAGAAAGCAAAGTCTCCGTAGATATCCAACCCGAAGATTGTACGAGCCGAGAGGCCCTCAGAAGTCCCTGTGGGCTTTGCGAAAGAAACGTTGGATCAGTGAAACCAGGTATGAACCCCGGGTGTCCAACAATTGGAGTCATTGGAGATGAAAGTGGGGCCAATCAACCGGATGAGTAGATAAATGGGTAACGTGGATTTTCCCAGCCCAAGGTAGGCCAGGAAGCAGATCCGTGGCCACCTCCTGTTCCAGCGTTACCCAGAGTTTCAGGTCGCTGTGTCGGCACCAGTCCACGACCCTGGTCATATGAGCCGCAGTATAATACAGGGCCGGGTCCAGGAGACCCCCACCACCCTTCAACCTAGGTCGTAACAGTTATTTTCAATGACATTGGTCACCAGGACAAACACAGGGGTAAATCTCCCCAGCAGGGACACAGAGAGCAATACAAATTTAAATTTGAGCTAAATTGAGCTATACTCCAGTGAGCCCTATCACTGGAGTGTACATCTTCACCCAGTCTTCTTCTGGGTTAAACATCTTTGATTTTTTTGGTTGGCTGGCAAAAGATTATGTTACTCCTGCACATGTGAATGGTAGGTAATACATCCCGGCACCCAGCAGATGCCAGAGATGGCACACTAAAGAAGGAAGTAAGAAGCTTTTTTTGCAGAAAAGACATAGGGGTTGATTTACTTAAGGCATATAGACTGTTCACTTTGCAAGGAAGGTTGGCAAGGGACAATCATGAAAAAACTAAATATATATATATTTTTTAACTTGATTGGATATTCTTTGAAGACTGTAATTTTACCACATTCACTAAGCTCTGGGAAAAAAATACTTTGTAACCTGCAACTATTTGACTTTAGTAAATCATCCCCATAGTATGTATCTTCTGCAATGAAAATTCTTCCTGCTCAGAAAGTTTTGTTTTTAAAGTTTTAGAGGTAAAGTCTAAAGCCTCGTACACACGATTGGATTTTCCGCAGACAAAGTGTCAGACTTTTGTCCGAAGGGCATTGGCCATGAACTTGTCTTGCATACAAACGGCACACAATTGTCGGCCAACAAACACAAACGTAGTGACGTACTACGTGGTTGTTCAGCTCTTGAGCGCCACCCTTTGGGCACCTTCTGCTAATGTCATGTTTGGGGAGCAGTGATTTCGAGCATGGGTGTTTGTACATTGGACTTTTGTCTGATGGACTTGTGTACACACGATAGGAAAATCTGACAACAGACCGTTGTCCACATAAAATTTTATAAGCCTGCCATCCAACATTTGTCAGCGGAAAGTTGGACAACAATTGTCTGATGGGGCGTACAAATGGTTGGATTTTAGGCCAACAGTCTGTCATCACACAATTCCTGTCGGAAAATCCGATCGTGTGTACGAGGCTTAACTCTTTCCCACTCTATCCAAAACTAAAAAAAACATTTTTTACACTTTAGGTGTGCAAGCGGTAGAGTGCAATAGCAACACCGCTATGAACCATTTATTTTCCCAGTTGGGACGCCCTTGAAAATTATTTTCAGTTTTGAGGCACCCCAGTCTAAACTTGGTTCACATTACTATATATCGCGAAATGTGCGCAAAATCATGCACGTTCCTGACGCACAGACAAACGCAGTGCTCTTTAGCAGACATGCAAGGGTGTCATTTATTCTTAATGGTACCCCCATGCACTGGCAAACGTGATGAGTTTAAAAAAAAAAAGGGTCAGGAAGTTCTTTCCCTGTGTTTCTGCAGGTCAGCCGATTTAAATGAATGGGCAGCAAGCAGCCGCACAGATGTGAACCAAGGGTTTGTTCACATGTAAGATTGGAGAGTGGTAAAACCAGATGCTTGAGCTGTGTTTTACCACCCCCAACTGCTCCCCCTTTGTAGAGGCAGCAGCTGAGAGTGTACACATGCTGTGGTTGCAACTGGAAGTATAACTCCAGGTGAATGGGGCTGCACTGCAACCACACCGCAACTGTGTGCACTGCACGTGTTTACAGAGTGGTGATGCTGCATTTAGGGGTTAAAACCGGCAGTGAGGAGGCAACATATTGCCTCTTCACTACCTGTCAAATACCTCTGAAAAGCGATCTGAGCATGAATCACTTTTCAGAGGAGTGTCGGTCCTTGCTGGTACAGTGGAACCTCGGATTAGGAGCATAATCCGTTCCAGAAGAACGCTCGTAATCCAAAGTACTCGCATATCAAAGCGAGTTTCCCCATTGAAGTCAATGGAAACAAAAATAATTTGTTCCGCATTGACTTCAATGGCATGCAATACCCCATGTGGCCAGAGGCGGGGAGGTGCCGGAGAGCCTCGGAAACAGCCGGAAAGGCCCAAGGACAGCTCAGCTGACCTTGGCAAACCTTGGAAAGGCTCAGAAACATAGTATTTCCGAGTCTATCCAAGCATTTCCGAACGGCGCCGATTGGCTACGATCAGCGCCGTTCGGCTCTTCTCGGCTCCGGCGCCCCCCCACCTCAGGCCAAACGCGGTACTGCACACCGTTTTGGCCTGAATCCTGCTTGTTTTGCAAGACAACACTCTCAAACCGAGTTACGAGTTTTCAGAATACAGTGCTCGTATTGCGAAATGCTCGTTAACCTCGTTACTCACAATCCGAGGTTCCACTGTATTAAATAAAAGCCCTAAAAAACTATTCTTTTTATACAGTAACAGGGGGACAGGATTAAAAGTAATGTACATACATACACATATAATCAAATGTTGAAAGTGAAAAAAAATTACTTTCTAGGCACCAATTTAAAAAAAATAAACAATACATTTTTATTAACAATTAATACATATGAAATTTTGTTAAAAAGAAAGAAAAAACATTAAAAAACTGCAGTATTACTACAGTGGCGACTAAATTTATCCGATATTGTTTATAAATGTCAAAACATGTCATATTAAACATGCGTGACTAGACTAATGTAACAATATCTTAAGCTCTACATGTTTCGCGAAGATCGCTTCATCAGGAGCTTGTATATTTTCTAAGGAGAAAGAAACCATTAATGAGTTTTTTATAAACAGTATAGCTGTATATACGCTAATACATATACAATCTCAACTTGCCAAGATATGCAGATGACACCAGGACCGCACTCAAAAAGCGAGCAGGAAATACAGGGCATGCAATATGTGCAGCGAGCAGTGTGTGGGGGCGTGCAAGATGAAAGGAGGGTATTATCACAAGAAATGTATATACTGTATATTTTCCCAGAAAGAAGGAAAATAAATTTACTACACCTGAGCTGTGTAAGCAAAGAAAAAAAGTGTGTATATATATATATATATATATATAGGTGGCAAAATTAACCCATATCCAGTTAATTTTCATGCATTGTGGTGTGCGGGGTATAATAAATGCTTACCTTTTTAGGAGCAATAAATATTTAAGGACTAGAGATATTTTAACTGTAATATATAACTATAACCTTCATGTATAGAAGGGCCAAGGAACACAGAAAAAAATAACACACCACCTATAAACCAGGTAAGGTACAATAATAGGTGGCTATGTCCATTGGTGAGTATGGGGTTTTTTACATCAAGGGCTCCCCCTTACCCTGTGCCTTTTATATCATACTATACACTATATCCTTTCATTTTAGGTACACTACGAGCATCTACCCCTGAAGAGCGAGCTAAGCCTCGCGAAACGCGTCGGGTATACTTGATGCTTGTGTGCTATAATATTGACAGATATTGACAGATACTTGCAATATCATTTTACCTATTTTCTGTATTTTGTATGAATTGGCTTATGTTCATGACATTAAAGTATGTACTATCTTTTACTTTAATTAAATATATACTGTAATTATTTCTGCTATTTTTACTGGCTCTATAGTGCTCACCCCACTCAAAGTCCCAAGGGCGAACCTTTCTCTTTTGACGTTTATTGCATGGATGGAGGTGTGTCACTGGTGACACCAGACCCCTCTTTATTTTTTTCTCATATTGAGGTATAGGACAGTTGTCCATCACAAAGAATTGTTTGAAAAGTAACATGGTGGGGTAACTTCATCCACTCATCCTTTCATCCACTCCCAAGTTACCCCACCATGTTGCTTTTCAAATGATTCTTTACCATGGACAACTGTCCTATACCTCAATATGTCATCTCAAATTTGCTATGATTTATTTTTATGAATATCTGGTTAATAATATCTGATTGATATGCTTATTTATCATGCATGTACTCATTTTGCTATGTCATGTTTTTTAATGTATTGAATAAAACATGTCTTCTTACATTGACTCATCTTTTAGCCATGCTAGACCTACCTCATTTAAAGTCCAAAATCCTCTTTTTCTTAAATATAATAAAAAAAAAATGTCTATTACTCCTCACTCTAGAGCCAAGACTAATTGGATATATAAATTGGGCTCTCATGTGCCTAATGGCTTGAATGTGGAGTGGGACATCAACTCCATCCCACGTTGACTGTTAATACCCACTCTATTTTACACTGGCCATTTCGCCCCTTTCCTATCCCATTACTGTACCATTATTTACCTTATTTGGATCCAATATTTTTATTAAAGTATTTTATTAAAGTTTTTATGTTCTGGTGTCGCGCTTGCACATGCATTTAATATACGATCTTAACATATGTTTCTATATGAATTTATGTGTAATGTATTAATTTTTTATTTTTATTTTTGTTTTTGAATTGATTAAATTAATTCTATCAATGGCTGCAAAAATTTCTTCCTCACTTCCTCAATGATGGGCCATGTTTAAACATCCAATGAGCGTCTTTGGGTAATTTTGCTTGACCAATGGCAGCACTCCCTTGTCTTGCTAATGAAGTATTTATAGGGTGGGTGCAGGCGTGTGGGCGCACCCTTGATGACGTCACATATGACAAAATCATTGTCCGGACACTACGCACACACGCTCGGCGCATGCGCGATCGCTTTTATGGACCTGTAACCTGTAAGGAATTGCTTTTGGCTTGTTTGCACTGGAGATATACTCTGAGTCTGAACCTGTGTATGCAGCACTGCAGCATTGCCAATAAAACTGCTTAAAGAGACAATGTTACACTATTTGGAGTCTCTTTGCATATTTAAACATCCTGTTGCTGAGGCTGTCTGAACTTCAGGCTTTTGATCACCGCCTGGTGTATACAGAGGCTTCAGGTGAAAGATGCTTGGACACCTCTTCAGTGGATCTTTGATCCAATAAAGCACTTTGTGACCCCCCTGAGTAAGGGTGGTCGCAGGCTTTCTGGTAAGCCTTTAATCTTACTATTGTTATACAGAGGCTTCTGGTGAGAGACGCTTGGACACCTCTTCAGTGGATCTTTGATCCAATAAAGCGCTTTGTGACCCCTCTGAGTAAGGGTGGTCACAGGCTTTCTGGTAAGCATTTAATCTTACTATGGTGATGGGTAGGGATGAGCTTTGAGTTTGAGTCGAACTCATGTTCGACTCGAACATTGCCTGTTCGCCCGTTAGCCGAACAGCGAACAATTTGGGGTGTTTGCGCCAAATTCGAAAAGCCGCGGAACACCCTGTAAAAGTCTATGGGAGAAATCTAAAATGCTAATTTTAAAGGCTTATATGCAAGTTATTGTCATAAAAAGTGTTTGGGGACCCGGGTCCTGCCCAAGGGGACATGTATCAATGCAAAAGAAAGTTTTAAAAACGGCAATTTTTTCGGGAGCAGTGATTTTAATAATGCTTAAAGTGAAACAATAAAAGTGAAATTTTCCTTTGAATTTCGTACCTAGGGGGTGTGTATAGTATGCCTGTAAAATAGCGCTTGTTTCCTGTGCTTAGAACTGTCCCTGCACAAAGTGTCATTTCTGAAGGAAAAAAAGTCATTTAAAAGCACTCGCGGCTATAATGAATTAATAATGAATACAGATGAAATATAATGAATACAGAGAACAGTCGTTGAAAGTCATTGATTAAAAAAAAAATAATGCGTGGGGGTACCCCCAAATTCAATTACCAGGCCCTTTAGGTCTGGTATGGATTTTAAGGGGAACTCCACCACAAATTGACGAGAGAGCGCCCCCCTCCTTAACCATACCAGGCCACATGCCCTCAACATGGGGAGGATGTCTCCATGTTGATGGGGACAAGGGCCTCATCCCCACAACCCTTGCCCGGTGGTTGTGGGGGTCTGCGGGTGGGGGCTTATCAGTATCTGGAAGCCCCCTTTAACAAAGGGGTCCACCAGATTCCGCCCCCCCCCTCGTCAACCGCACGTCACTGGGAAAGCCCGGGTTTCCCCGCTTTCCGGGGAATAGCCAATGACATACGAGGGGGCGGGGTCACCCGTCAGATCATAGGGTAAGCCCCGGCTTTCCCCACTTGCCAGGGAATAGCCAATGACGTAGGCGGGGTCCCCGCCCCCTCGTACATCATGGGGGTTTCGTGTGGAGTGGAGACTGGAAGAGACTGCAGTGCTGGACATCGGATCACCGCGGGATATAGAGAACAACGCTGGACAGACTGGATTACATCCCTGGAATAAGTTTTTTATTTTTTATTTTTTTATTTTTAATAAAGGACTTTCCCAACTGTGTCTGTGTGTTTTTTTACAATTTTTTACACTTTCTTTGTGAAATGGTAGGGGTACACTGCAGAGGAATCAAATTGATGCACATATTTTGTTCTTCCTGTGTCATAATCAGAATATTCACATAAATATTACATCTTTGATAGAAATAGGTATTTATCTACCTTTCTATATTATGGTAATAAAGTATTACACATTTCATATCAACTTTAATTAGGAATTGTACCCGAAAATCAGAGCACTGACACCTTGCTGGTCAATAAGAGAAGACAACTTTATAAAGCCGGAAATCCTTTCCGGTTCAATAAAACATTTCACGATGATCCTTCCTGGACAGTTTATAGCAAATAGTCTAATTTCAGCAATGGTTTCGGCAGAGTTCCAATGCTGGGGGAGGGGAAGAGTAGCTCTGATGAAGACATAACCCCCAGGTGTTTGTTAGAAGAAGCCCGGATGATGGATTTGTTGTGGCTTCTTGGATTGTTTGTTGGCAGACAGGAGCCCTGAGCTGCAGCACCGCCCCTCCTCCAGCCAGAGAGGAGGTTTCCCGTTGCATCAGAGGGGGGCGGGGTCAACCGCACGTCACTGGGAAAGCCCGGGTGTCCCCGCTTACCGGGGAATAGCCAATGACGTAGGCGGGGTCTGACGTTCGAGGGGGCGGGGTCACTCGTCAGATCATAGAATAAACCCCGGCTTTCTCCGCTTGCCGGGAAAAAGCCAATGACGGAGTTCCGCCTACGTCATTGGCTATTCCCCGGCAAGCGGGGAAAGCCGGGGGCTTACCCTATGATGTTACGGGTGACCCCGCCCCCTCGTACGTCATGGGGGTTTCGTGTGGAGTGGAGACTGGAGGAGACTGCAGCGCTGGACATCGGATCACCGCAGGACCTAGAGAACAACGCTGGACAGACTGGATTACATCGCTGGAATGGGTTTTTTATTTTTTATTTTTTAATTCTTAATAAAGGACTTTCCCAACTGTGTCTGTGTGTTTTTTTACAATTTTTTACACTTTCTTTGTGAAATGGTAGGGGTACAATGTACCCATTACCAATTCACATGGGGGGGCCGGAATCTGGGGGTCCCCTTTGTTAAAGGGGGCTTCCAGATTCCGAAAAGCCCCCCCGCCCGCAGACCCCCACAACCACCGGGCAAGGGTTGTGGGGATGAGGCCCTTGTCCACATCAACATGGGGACATCCTCCCCATGTTGAGGGCATGTGGCCTGGTACAGGTCAGGTGGGGGGGCGCTCTCTCGTCCCCCCCTCTTTTCCTGCGGCCTGCCAGGTCGCGTGCTCAGATAAAGGATCTGGTATGGATTTTTGGAGGGAACTCCACACCATTTTTTTTTTAAATTTGGTGTGGAGTTCCCCTTAAAATCCATACCAGACCTGAAGGGTCTGGTATGGATATTTGGGGGGAACCCCACGTCATTTTTTTTTGAAAATTGATGCAGGGTTCCCCTTAATATCCATACCAGACCTGAAGGGCCTGGTAATTGAATTTGGGGGGATTCCCACACATTTTTAAAAATTTTTTATCAATGACTTTCAATGACTGTTCTCTGTATTGCCGGGAGCCGACAATTCATAATAGCCGCGAGTGCTTTTTTTCTTCAGAAATGACACTTTGTGCAGGGACAGTTCTAAGCACGGGAAACATGCGCTACTTTACAGGCATACTATACACACACCCTAGGTACGAAATTTAAGGGAATATTTCACTTTTATTGTTTCACTTTAAGCATTATTAAAATCACTGCTCCCGAAAAAACTGACGTTTTTAAAACTTTTTTTTTGCATTGATACATGTCCCCTGGGACAGGACCCGGGTCCCCAAACACTTTTTATGACAATAACTTGCATATAAGCCTTTAAAATTAGCACTTTAGATTTTTCATGTTCGAGTCCCATAGACTTTAACGATGTTCGGATGTTCGAACAAATTTATTGCCTGTTCGCATGTTCTGATGCAAACCGAACTGGGGGGTGTTCGGCTCAACCCTAGTGATGGGTATCACACTGCCAGATATCTGATCAACGTTCCACACCTTATATGGCATCTCTTCTACTGAATATCAGCCATATATGAACTTTTTCTCTTTTTCATCTTTTTAGGCAAACTTTTTTGTACTGTTTCTAAATATTGCACACTGGTCACAGTTGGTATTGCATATTCAAATTGCACATTTGCACTTTATAGTTTATCATATGTTTAACAAGTATTGTGTTGGTCACATATGAACTTTTTTCTTTTTTCACTATATATATATTTTTTCCATTTGTATCGGTATTCAATATTGCACATCAGTCATAGTTGATATTGTTTATTGCACGTTTGCACTTTATAGTTTACCACATGCTATATATATGCATTGTAGCATCATGAATTGCACAGTTTAACTTTATCTCTGCACTTTATATTTTGAATTATACTTTTGTGCCCAATATCTGGGTTATATTGTTCAGTTGCTTACTTACTTTTATTCACTTAGCATGGGTATAATTCTACATTTATTCACGATAAATAATGTAAAATATGAATTTATTATCTTTCGAACTGAAAAAAAAAGAATTATTTGGCCAATTCCAATAACACACTCTGTAACACCTACAAACCAGAAAGGATATTAGAATAAAAGCAAAAAGATAAGAATCATTTTCTTTCCGTTGTAAGAAAATGCTAGTCTTTTTTTAATCCATGACTGTATATTTAACTGAAAGTAAAAAAAAAAAAAAAATAGAATGTATTATATTGAGATAAATATTGGAGTTATAAATGTCTTTACATTAGTAGGTTGTTTCTAATGCGGCGTACACACGATCGTTTTTCATGCCATTTTTTTAACCAACGTTTTTCTCGTCGTTTTTTTTCATGTTTCCTCTCAAGCCTGTCTTGCATCCACACGATCATTAAAAAAACTGCTCGAGCAAAGCGCAGTGACGTACAACACGTACGACGGCACTATAAAGGAGAAGTTCCGTTCGAATGGTGCCACCCTTCATGTTAGTAAACTTTGTTGAGCGGCGATTCGTGCTTTTCAGCCTCGTGCTTTTCAGTCCGTTACAGCGTGATGAATGTGCTATCCCCATTACGAACGCTAGTTTTACCAGAACGTCTCATACTTGATTCTGAGCATGTGCGGTTTTTTTCCTCTCGTAAAAGCATACACACTATCGTTTTTCACGTCGTTAAAAAAAACGACATGAAAAACGATGTGAAAAAATAGAGCATGTTCGAAATTTTTAATCGCCGTTTTTCACGCCGTTAAAAATGCTCTGGAGCATACACACGATCGGTTTTAATGGCCATTTTTAAAAATGGCATTTTTAACGGCATGAAAAACGATCGTGTGTACGCCGCATAAGACTTTTAGAAATCCTGAAAAAAAGCTTTTTCTTAGGAAAGTACATGGACTCTTTTTTTTTTTTAACCACTTCACGCCGGCGCTACAGACGAAAGACATCTACAGCGTGGTGCTCATCTGCCGGTAGGGCGTCCCTGGACGTCTTCCTGTTTACAAGTTTCCTGCGCGCCGCCGCGGGCCCTCATCGGGGATAAGCTGTGCCCGCCATGTCACACGGGTTCCGATGCGCATGCCTGGTGGCCGCGATGTCCGCCGCGTACTTGCGATCGGCTGTTACATAGCCAGGGACGTGGATCTCTGTGTGTAAACACAGAGATCCACGTCCTGTCAGGGAGAGGAGACCGATGGTGTGTCCCTTGTACATAGGGACACCGATCAGTCTCCTCTCCTTGAGAGTCCCCTCCCCCCACAGTAAGAATCACTCCCAGGGAACACATTTAACCCCTTGATCGCCCCCTAGTGTTAACCCCTTCCCTGCCAGTCACATTTATACAGTAATCAGTGCATATTTATAGCACTGTTCGCTATATAAATGTGAATGGTCCCAAAATAGTGTCAAAAGTGTCCGATCTGTCTGCCGCAATATCAAAGTCCTGAGAAAAATCGCAGATATTACTGGACATTACTAGTAAAAAAAAAAAAGCCTATTTTGTAGGCGCTATAACCTTTGCGCAAACCAAAAAAAGTTTTTTTTTCAAAATTGTCTTTTTTTTTTTGTTTATAGCGCAAAAAATAAAAACCGCAGAGATGATCAAATACCACCAAAAGAAAGCTCTATTTGTGGGAAAAAAAGTACGTAAATTTTGTTTGGGAGCCACGTCACACGACCGCGCAATTGTCATTCAAAGCGTGACAGTGCTGAAAGCTGAAAATGCCCGGTATTGAAGTGGTTAAAGGTTCATATCCCTATGTTTCTTTTATTTTAATTTTCTTTTTTTTTGTCACCTAATTCTCGTACAATATTTTTATAAATAGTTCTTGGTTGCAGGTGCTTCTGTATATTTATGTTATCTTAAAATACATACTGTATGCCACACATAAAGTATAATTACAGCATAGGGGAATTAAATTACATAGTTACATAGTCTGGTTGTAAAATACACAAGTCCATCCAGTTCAACCAACAGAAGGAAAAAATAATAATTATACAATCCTACATATACAATCCTATACCAACAGTTGATCCAGAGGATGGCAAAAAACAACAATAAAGCATACCGTATATACTCAAGTATACGCCAACCCGAGTATAAGCCGAGGTACCTAATATTACCCCAATAAACTGGGAAAACGTATTGACTTGAGTATAAGCCTAGTGGGGGAATGCAGCAGCTACTGTAAGCGGAAAAGAGGGTCAACAATGCCCATTTGCACCCCTCACTGTGCCCATTTGCACGCCTCACTGTGCCCAACCTCACTGTGCCCATTGCAACCTCACTGTGCCCATTGCCAGCTTACTGTGCCCAACCTCACTGTGCCCATTGCAACCTCACAGTGCCCAATGCCACCTCACTGTGCCCAACATTAGTGTGCCCAATGCCAGCTTACTATGCCCATTGCCACCTCACTGTGCCCAACCTTACTGTGCCCATTGCCAGCTTACTGTGCCCATTGCCACCTCACTGTGCCCAACCTTACTGTGTCCATTGCCAGCTTACAGTGCCCACTGCCACCTCACTGTGCCCAACCTTACTGTGCCCATTGAAAGCTTACTGTGCCCATTGCCACCTCACTGTGTCCAACCTTACTGTGCCCATTGCCAGCTTACTGTGCCCAACCTCACTGTGTCCATTGCAGCCTCTCTGTGCCCGAGTCAGTGTACCTGAAATTCTTCTTAGACTGCGAGCGTCCTTTGTTTAAATATTGCGGCTTCCTTCTGGTCCCGTTCCGTGATAGGCGTTTCCAGCAAACACTGTGTTGAGTGTTCTGCCTATCACGGAGGTCCTCTCATTCTCGGACTCTGTTTCCCAGCAGGCCAATCACGGACGTCTTTTCATCCTCGTACAAGAGAAAGTAAGGGTCCCAACCACTGATAACCTTAAACCATTCAGTGTATGATCCATTAACCACTACTCTCTAAATTCGGTCTTTTAGACAGTTTTCTATCCATTTACAAACTGATTCTTCCAAGCCTGTAGACTTTACATTACACATTAGCTATGTGTGGAGAACTGTGTCAAACACTTTGGCAAAATCAAAATACTGTATATATTCGAGTATAATCTGTCCCGAATATAAGCCGAGGTACCTAATTTTACCACAAAAAATGGGAAAACTTATTGACTCGAGTATAAGCCTAGGGTGTCCATCTGCATGCCTCACTGTGCCTCACTTTGCCTCACTGTGTCCATGTGCATGCCTCACTGTGTCCATGCCTCCCTGTGTCCATGCCTCACTGTGCCCATGCCTCACTGTGCCCATGTCTCACTGTGCCCATGCCTCACTGTGTTTATGACTAGACTGACGTTTAACATGAAAGTCTTTGGAAGGGGTGCCCAGCTTTGAAAAATCAGTGCTCCCCGGTCATAGGTTCCCCAGACAAAAAACTTTTTACAATTCTAGAGAAGAAATGGGGCTACATGTGTGCAAAGTTTCTGGTCCAGGGGACATATGACCGGCCAGTACCGGGTCCCCAAATTTACCGGAGAAATGACCGTTTAACATGGAAGGGGTGCCCGGGTTTGAAAAATCGGTGCTCCCCGGCCGTAGATCCCCTGGACAACAAACTTTGCACAATTGTAGAGGAAGAGTGGGGCTACATGTGTGCTGGCCGGTACTGGCTCCCCAAAGTCCAGGAGATCAGGCGCAAAAAGGTGACTCGAGTATAAGCCGAGGGGGCATTTTCAGCACAAAAAAATGTGCTGAAAAACTTGGCTTATACTCGAGTATATACGGTATTCTATATACACAGCCACTTCTTTGTCAAAGGTTTTGCTCACCTCCTAATAAAAAGAAATCAGATTTGTTTGACAACTTCTGTCTTTCATGAATACATGCTGTCTGTTACTTAAAAAAAAATTCTAGCAAGAACTCATCTTTGCAGTCTTTTATTAAACTATCCAGTATCTTCCCAATCATAACAATCATAAAACCATGAAAAAGGTACTCTAATTGGATGGTACAAGCCATATAATCGAGCAACAAAAGTAGAACTTTGCTATATGTTCCAAGATTTCAACGAATTTCACATCTAACCTCTTCCTCAGGATCTCATTGTTTTGATAGCAGAATTGTTTTTGTAACCTTGGCCAGATCTGTGCCTTGCCACAATTCTGTCTCTCAGCTCTTCAGGCAGTTCCTTTGACCTCATGATTCTCGTTTGCTCTGACATGCACTGTGAGCTGTAAGGTCTTATATAGACAGGTGTGTGGCTTTCCTAATCAAGTCCAATCAGTATAATCAAACACAACTGGACTCAAATGAAGGTGTAGAACCATCTCAAGGATGATCAGAAGAAATGGACAGCACCTGAGTTAAATATATGTGTCACAGCAAAGGATCTGAATAATTAGGACCATGTGATATTTCAGTTTTTCTTTTTTAATAAATCTGCAAAAACTTCAACAATTCTGTGTTTTTTTTTGTCAATATGGCGTGCTGTGTGTACATTAATGAGGAAAATGAACTTAAATGATTTTAGCAAATGGCTGCAATATAACAAAGAGTGAAACATTTAAGGGGGTCTGAATACTTTCCGTACCCACTGTATATACATCCCAGCTTTGTACAGCTACATCTCCCTGCAGGCCATTAGTATGTCTGTAAGGACAACAAGGAGAGGCAGACAGTCAAGAGCCAATAAAAGAGGGCAAGCAGGCTCTGTGTCTAGAGGCAACAGTGCTGGTCGTGGACATGGTGCATCCTCATCAGCACGTGGCCGTGGGACACGCTTGTCCTTCTTTTCTGCAGCTGGCCCCGTTGAGCCGCAACATGCCGAAGACTTGGTAAAGTGGATGACCAAGCCGTCCTCATCCTCCTCATCCTCTCTCACCCAGGCTCAGGGTACTTTGTCTGGCAAAGCAGCTGCCAAAGAGGCCTCTTCCCTCGGCTCAATGGCATCAGTCACTCCTTCCCTAGCCCCACCATGTCCTCCTGAGGAGTCCCCCGAACTGTTTGACCACAGTGTTGGGTACATGCTCCAGGAGGATGCCCAGTGTTTTGAAGGCTCCGATGATGGTACCCAGTTAGAGGAAGGCAGTAACATGAGCCCAGAGAGAGGGGGTGCTCAAGAAGGACAGCAATCTGGCAGTCATGTTTTCCCAGCTGCAGCATACTGCCAGGTTTGCTACAGTGATGAGATGATGAGGTCACGGATTCTACGTGTGTGCCTGATAGGAGAGAGTAGGAGGAGCAGGCACATCTCCAACGAGGCAGGATGCCCTCCAGGGGCCAACTTAAGGGCAGCACACTGACAGTATCCCACCACAGAGCTTCGCATGTTCAGGCCGCTGCTGTCTCTGCGCGTTATTCCAAAAGTTCTTTGGTGTGGGCCTTTTTTGAGACGAGTGCATCAGATCGCAGCGCTGCTATTTGCAACATATGTCTCAGGCGTATATCTCATGTGGCCAAAACATCACCCGCTTGGGCACCACATGCTTGATCAGACATATGTCGACCTGCCATGCAGTTTGTTGGAAAGCACACCTAAAAGACCCACACCAAAAGACAAAGCGGACCTCTCCTTGCTTCTCATCAGCTGGGATCTCCAACCCCACTATACCTTCAGTCCTCTCTGAAACCTGCACTGAGAGGAATGAAGGTGTAGAATTAGGTGTGTCACAGCCAATGTATAGTTGCCCCCCAATAAAAAAATATAGAAAAAATCCACAGGGATATATATGTCCAGGACCGTAAATGTCTAAGAAAGGAAACAAATGTACACAATTGCATTTTGGAAAAATCCAATTCAGGAAAAAACGAATGTCATGAAAATGTCCCATACCTAGTGCGCACCCCAAATAGGCATAGTATATGCTTTCTATATGAGAGATATCCACAAAATACGGGGGTCGTCGGCTAGACAAGAAAATCACCTTGCTGGTCAGACTTCTGTATATAAAGAGACCAAAGGGAAGAAAAGAAGGGAAAAGTCTGTATGGAGATATAAGATCTATCATAGTTCTGGTATATGCTTGCCTGAGACCCCTAAGACAATACTCACCAATGGTGAAGTAATCGGATGATTACTGGGAGCATATATAGTTGGAACACACAGGGCTGTAGGTGTAGCCAGGTAAAGCACGCTGCCCGCGATCCAACATAGAGGACCAGCCAAATAATGACAAGGATACACCTAGTATAAAACTGCCACGCAGTCTAAGGAGGAAAAAAGCAAATAAAACAATATAGGTTAAATTTGCATTTAAGACTGCAAGCTTAGCATACCAGAAGGTATATGATGATGTACTTACAAATACCGTAGCGTGTGTAGAGATATGCCCCCAGGAGACAGCAATACACTGTGCACATCAGCGAGTGCCGAGTGTGCTGTTTAAATGTCCTGTAGCCTGGGAAAATTTGCTTGGAGAGCGGTGTCAGGTGTGTGACATCATGAGTATGCGCCAAGTACATCCTGTGACGCATCCCCTAAGGGCTAGCTTCAAACAATAGGGAGGTCAAGTGCGCATGTGTGCGTTGGTAGGAAAAGAGGATGGACGCTGGAACGCATGAAAATAAAGGAGTGGCGCCGCATAATAAAGCAGAGGGGAACCTGTAGTGGCTGCAACAACTACGCTAAGCGGAGTGGGCCAGGCAAAATCAATACCTCATGCTGATAATGCTAAACAGGGACGCCCTCTGGTGGGACCTAAGGAAAATGCATGTGAAAGACATTTAAAAGCAAAAACAAGACTGCAGTTGCCCGAGAACCAGCAACAGCGTCGTAGGTCTAATCAAGGGTCAATAATATATTGTGAAATAGATCACGAAAATCTAGTCTGTTTTGGCACATTAGATATTTTGAACAATATCTGGGGGAAGACCTGAACCCCAATGGTTTAAGGGTTCAGGTGTTCCCCAACATATGGGCAATTGATGTTGACTTTAGGGTCCGTTGGGAACAAAATCTCCAATCATGCTCCAAAAAAAATGTTGGAACTGATGGTGGAATACTGTATTATATGAAGGAATTAAAAGTAGTGGACTGTGAAATCAAAAGAATATACAACGAAAACACAGCAGTACTTAGAGCTTTTGATTCACAGTTAAAGGAACATATTCAAAACTTTACTAAGGATTTACTCCTCAAAAAAGAAGAAAATATTCCTGTGACAAATTGGCCTTTGCGGGCAAATATGCCTACAATTGGCCAACGAGTAATGGTCAACGAGAAGGGCGTAAAGTAATGGGTCAATATAACAATATGAGAAGATCAAATGATAAAGCTAATGATTCAGACTCCTCTACCAACTCTTATACCTCACATAACTCCAGAACAGTAGGCCAAGGACGTCAGAGGGGCTGAGGCTCCAGAAAGAGATCGCAGCATGGTGGTGGGTATGAGACGGGCACTGAGAGTAAGAGACGCATAACCGATGACACTAACCGGTCAACAGCTAACAATATGACCGACACACCAAGGAGAGACCCCAATTCGATAAGTAATCGGGGGTCTCAATGTTTCCAACTCAAACACCGGGTGTCTCCTCTGAACTTTCCTCTACCTATGCTACTCCTCTTTTGACCACCAGACCCGAATCTGACATTCGACATCAAATTATCGAATCAGCCCAAACCTTTGTAAGACCAAGCAGTACAGCTGCTGCTGGGGCTATCCAAAAGGACCCCCCCAAAAAAATGGCGTATAGACCAATACTTTCCTCGTACACTACGTGTTGCTAATGACGACAACCACATTGCTCTTGACCGTCTCCCTAAGTTCTCAACAGACATCTATAAACAAATCCAATGCAACAAATCTGGATGGTACTACATCTTGTAGCAATTCTCCACAATTGGAGGTCATCAATCCTTCTTCCTACACTCTTAGTGTGATGGAATTGGAACTTTTGGGTTCTGGCTTAAGCTTCTGCCCCAATACCTCATCCAACAGATTTGAACTCATTAAAAATTTGTATCTTTTCGCCAGAAAGCTCACATATAAATTTATGTTTGACAGTGAACGTTGTAATAAACAGGCAGAAGTCTCCAACCAGGAAATCTGGAAAGATTTCACAGTTGCGGACTTCCGAGCCCTTAAAAATTTGGTTCTACTGTTGGATGAGAGTGAGGGCACTGAAAACCAAGATATTTATTCTGAAACTGCAGCCGAAATAGGCCAACACAACCAGACCCTACAATATGAAAATGACCTTAAAGCTTTGAGTGCAGCTGTGAACAAAAAATCTACCAAGTTTCCTTCCCTGCACACGAACTCCAATGTTTGGGCCTTTTTGACCCAATTAGGGATGTGGAGTCAATAGCTATGCATCTCTCAGCTAATCCCAATTTGAACTACAACCAGAGAATGGCCCTAAAAAATCTAAGTGACAACTCCAGCCTGGTGATTAAGGGCGGAAATGTGGTGATCATGAATGAATTTGATTACAGAAATATGTGCTGGTATATACTCAAAAACCGAGATTGGTACAAACCTATATCAGAGGATGTTATTACCAAATTCAACCAGCAATATAATTATATAATCCAGTCCGCCCTTGCCGATGGCTTAATCACCAAGTAAATATTTGATGGCATCCAGGTCCCTTTTCCTAGAACCCTGACCTTTTACTCCTTACCTAAAACCCACAAAAACCTCAAAAACCCCCCCGGACGACCAATAGTGTCAGATATAGGCTCCAAAACCGAGAGAGCTAGCAAGCTCGTGGATGAATATCTACATCCACACGTGATCACAATGCCCTCTTTCATTCAGGACACACCTGACCTCCTAAGGAGCCTTGACGGCCTTAGTGTACCGCCAGGCTGCCTCCTCGTATCAATTGATGTTGAGGCTCTATACTCGTCCATCCCGCATGGACATGGAATGGAGATTATCAGGAATTTTTTGGGAGAGGCCCCAAATCCCACGACCTCAATGTTTTTGTGCTACGCCTATTGGGTCATATCCTGACCAAAAACGTATTTTCGTTCGATGGGTCCCACTTCCTCCAGGTACAGGGGGTCGCTATGGGCACGTGTTGTGCACCATCTTATGCTAACCTGTACCTGGGGGGGTGGGAGTGATATTTATTCTTGAATGAGGAGGAGTGCTATCTTTTCTCCTATGTGTTAGGATGGTTTCAGTATATCGACGATATATTACTATTATGGGCGGGGGCCAGTCGAGGCGCTACATGAATTCATGCGCATGCTAGGTCAAAATGATTAAAACTTAAAATTTACTATGCAATATAGTTCTACTATGAGTGCATACCTGGACATTTCCATCTACATTACTGAAAACAGCATGCTTAATACTTCCCTATACCGCAAACCTACGGCAGGGAATACTATCCTGCATGCAGCTAGTGCCCATCCTGCAGCTCTAATTCGAAGCATCCCATTCGGCTAATACCGTAGTCTAAGACGCAACTGTTCCGACGATGTTAGATTCAGACAAGAGGTCAACCTCTTTTATGAGCGTCTCCTTAGTAGAGGCTATAGTAAGAACTGCCTCAAAAAAGCTTTCAAAAAAGCATCAGACAAGCCCGCAACAGAATCCTTTCAAAGGCACCCAAGAAACAAACCTCTAATACAGTAAGATTTATCACCACTTACTCTGACCAACATGCTGAGATTAGAACCATCATGAAAAAGCATTGGCCCATTTTATCTGCGGATCCCATACTCATGAAATATATAGGCACAGATCCAGAGATTACCTTCTGCCGATCAGGATCCATTAGGGATCGTCTAGTGAGAAGCAATTATTGCAAAACAGGGGCTAGACCCCAGGAGCCCCATTGTTTATTTAAATGTGGCCAATGCGACTTCTGTGATTTGGTAATAGAGGGTTCCTCTTTCCCTCTTCCCAATGGCCAGATTAACAATGTAAAACATCATATTACATGCCAAACATGTGGAGTGATCTACATTATACTATGTAGATGTGGATCATTCTTTATCGGGAAAACTATAAGACCATTCTGGAAGAGAATAAAAGACCATGTCTATTATGCCACTAGTGGCATGTTAAATACCACCATGGGCCATCACGTGGCATACAGACATAAATACGAGCCCCTTGTATTCAAATTTGCCACCCTTGACCGGGTATATGAAGACCCCCGGGGCGGGAACTTTGATCAGAGGGTACTACAATGCGAGACCAAATGGGTATATAACCTACAGGCCACCATTTTCCCTGGTCTAAATGACATGATTAGTTTCAAGCCGTTCTTATGAATAGCTGTGTCCTCGCCCAGTGGGCCCTCCCCCCTTTACCCTTTCTGGCTACCAGTTTTTTGTCCTTGCATAATATGTTCAATATAATGGTCTCTCTCTCCCTCTCCCTTTCCCTTCCTTTTCCCTTCCTTTCATTCCCCCCTTTTCAACTGCCTTGCATCTGGTTCTTCCCTTTGTGGTCAGCAATAGAGGCTATCTCTCCAGCATATATCCTCTGCTGCTCATTCCTTTTTGAATATTACTACCCCATATAGGGATTTATAGAATATATTTTTTGTATGCTTTATTATTATTTTATATTGTTAATTTTATGATATCAAGATGTCGTTATTTTTCTTATACCTCAAGCACTTGTTGTGCTATATATTATGATATATACCTAAGGTTATGCAGTGGCTCTATATTGAGTAACATGTACCACACAATTTCGCTATATTTTTATGTATACAGACAGTAGCTATTAATGTCTTGTTTGTTTTAATGTGTATGTAGTTTCTGTTCCGTGCTTTGTGGGCTCCCGACCACTTTTCACACTTCTCTTAGACCTTGGATCACATATATATATGCTGCTCCACTCACAATATATTATTGTCCCTTGATTAGACTTACGACACTGTTGCTGGTTCTCGGGCAACTGCAGTCTTGTTTTTGCTTTTAAATGTCTTTCACATGCATTTTCCTTAGGTCCCACCAGAGGGCGTCCCCGTCTAGCATTATCGGCAGTAGGTATTGATTTTGCCTGGCCCACTGCGCTTAGCATAGTTGTTGTGGCCACTACAGGTTCCCCTCTGCTTTATTATGCGCACCACTCCTTTATGTCTATGCATTCCAGCGTCCATCCTCTTTTCCTAGCAGCGCACACATACGCACTTGACCTCCCTATTGTTTGAAGCCAGCCCTTAGGGGATGCGACACAGGATGTACTTGGCGCATACTCATGACGTCACACACCTAACACCACTCTCCAAGCTAATTTTCCCGGGCTACAGGACATTTAATCAGCACACTCGGCACTCACTGATGTGCACAGTGTATTGCTGTCTCCTGGAGGCATATCTCTACACATGCTACGGTATTTGTAAGTACACCATCATATACCTTCTGGTATGCTAAGCTTGCAGTCTTAAATGCAAATTTAACCTATATTGTTTTATTTGCTTTTTTGCTCCTTAGACTGCGTGGCTGTTTTATACTAAGTGTATCCTTGTCATTATTTGGCTGGTCCTGTATGTTGGATCGCGGGGAGCGTGCTTTACCTGGCTACACCTACAGCCCTGCGTGTTCCTACTATATATGCCCCCACGAATCATACGATAATTTCACCATTGGTGAGTATTGTCTTGGGGTCTTAGGCAAGCATATACCAGAACTATGATAGATCTTATATCTCCATACAGACTTTTCCCTTATTTTCTTCCCTTTGGTCTCTTTATATGCAGAAGTCTGACCAACAAGGTGATTTTCCTGTCTAGCCGACGACCCCTGTATTTTGTGGATATCTCCCATATAGGAAGCATATACTATGCCTATTTTGGGTGCGTACTAGGTATGGGACCTTTTCATGACATTTGTTTTTTCCTGAATTGGATTTTTCCAAAATGCAATTGTGTACATTTTTTTGTTTCCTTTCTTAGACGTTTATGGTCCTGGAAATATATATCCTTGTGGATTTTTTCTATATTTTTTTATTGGGGGACAACTATACATTGGACCTCGTCCAGCCCAAGGTATCTATGTGATGTTTGTCTTTTGGTCGTGGGCCTACTAAGTATTTGAGCAGATGCTTCTTTTATATTGGAACACAATGCTTTTTTTTTTATATTCCATATTTGTTCGTTAATTATAAAATATGTTTCATTGCAGATAGTGAGATTTGTACTTTTCTCGCTATTTTTGTTCGTCCTGAAGAAGCCTTGCGGCGAAACACGTAGACGACGCACAAGGGACGTATCTGTATATTCCATCATGTATACAGTTTTAAATCTTGTACTTCTGTAGCTATTGTCTATTTTGTTTTCTCATTAATAAATTCTTATCTTGATTAATCACTGTGTTGTTGCCTTAAAAGTCCGACCACTGGTTGCTCTCCTTGAACAATCCTCCATGTTTTCCCTCACCATTACGGATGTGGCACTGTGAGTGCATTACCTTCCCCCGTTTTTGTATTTCATCAGTTCTAAACACAGGAAACATGTGCCACTTCACAGGCATACTATAGACACCCCCAGGTATGATATTTAAAGGAATATTTCACTTTTTTTTTCACTTTAAGCATCATTAAAATCACTGCTCCCGAAAAAACGTCAGTTTTTAAAACTTTTTTGCATTGATACATGTACCCTGGGGCAGGACCCGGGTCCTCAAACCCTTTTTAGGACAATAACTTGCATATTAGCCTTTATAATTAGCACTTTTGATTTTGAACGTTCGAGTCCCATAGACTTTAACAGGGTTCTAAAGTTTGCGCAAACTTTCGGTCCGTTTGCAGGTTCTGGTGCGAACCGAACCAGGGGGTGTTTGGCTCATCCCTAGTTCTGGGCATCAGTTCTCAGGAAGGATGTGCTGGAACTGGAGAGAGTCCAGAGAAGGGCAACAAAACTAATAAAGGGACTGGAAGACATTAGCTATGAGGAAAGGTTACAAACATTGAACGTTTTCGCTCTGGAGAAGAGATGCTTGAGAGGGGACATGATTTCAATGTACAAATACCATACAGGTGACCCCACAATGGGGATAAAAAATTTCCACGAAAAGGGAATTTAATAAGACACACGGCCATTCACTAAAATTAGAAGAAAATAGGTTTAACCTTAAACTGTGTAGAGGGTTCTTTACTGTAAGAGCGGTAAGGATGTGGAATTCTCTTCCACAGGCAGTGGTTTCAGCAGGGAGCATCGATAATTTCAAAAATCTATTAGATAAGCACCTGAACGGCCACAACATGCAGGAATATACAATGTAATACTGACATAAAATCACACAGATAGGTTGGACTTGATGGACTTGTGTCTTTTTTCAACCTCGCCTACTATGTAACATGCAAGGAAAATAAAAATTATAGAAATGATGATGGAAGTCAGCAGAGCTTTACCTCATTTACTAGGTTCTGGGGAAAATCCCCTTGCAAAGTAAACAATCTAATTGCCTTTGGTAAATCAAACCCAATGAAGCTGAATAACTGTGGAAAATAACAGAAAGGCTCAAATTAATGGGGTGGCATTGGAAGCAGTGTGTGTGAGCATGACAAAACATCACTAGAATTTTTTTTGTCCACAAATCTAGAAATAAATAATACAATGATATCTGTACAACCAAACCTTTAGGATCAGCAGCTGCATAAAGAATAGCCCACCAACCAAGTCATATTTTTGTAAAAAAAAAATGAAAAACTTAGAGAAGGGATACAACTTTTTAACATGAATCCCTTAAAAATTGCAAATTATCCCACTCTGGGCATCAAACCTCATAATCGATTTGTTCATCATCTCTAATCAGCAATTTCAGAATTGTTTTATTTTTATTGTACCTAAAGTTTGAAGTTGCCAGGGGGTATAGTTTATTGGTAGAAAAAACATTGTACTGTGTATCACTTGTTCTCTATTTTTCTAACTTATATTTGTGTGTGAACACTGGACATGAAAAAAAAACAGTGTTGTGAAAATGCTATCCAAAAGTATGGCAGCATTGATGGCGAAGAACAAAGAGCAAAGCTGTCATTACTGGAAAAGAGCAAGCTAGGAGTCTACCATACAATGCATGATATACTGTATATGCTGTGCGCTCCAACAACACCTCATATTCCGCGTACACACGATAATTTTCCGTCGAGAAAAATTATTTTTTTTCCTTTGGACGAGAAAAACGATTGTCTGTGGGCTTTTTGTCGTTTTTCTCGATGGGAAAAACGGCATTAATCACAATGAGAAAAATTAGAACATGCTCTAATTTTTCTCATTGTGATTCCCAACGTTTTTTTCCGCGGCAGTTTTCCCATAGGGAAACACTGCCGGGGAGCCCACACACGTTCGTTTTTTTCGACCAAAAAAAAAATGTAATTTAAAACGGCCATGTGTGGGGGGAACAAGCTGTTCCTCGTTTTTCACGTCGATTTTCTCGACGGTGTTTTCACCGTCGAAAAAAATCGATCGTGTGTACGCGGCATCAGAGTTTAGCTCTACTACAATGCTACAGAAGCAAGCTAAATTGCATCAGGAGATCTTAAAATTGCTCTGTTAATGCACCCTGCAGTATATGTTTTTGTCCATGCTGATTGTAACATTATTTTGCTACATTTGGACAGGCTTAATGAAGAAAAATGATTCTAAGTCGCAAATTGCTGTATGCCAACCATTCTTTTCTTAAGCAGACTGCTTTCAAGATCTTGAAAAATTAATCTTACAAAAACATTTAAATGTTTACAGTCGCATACAACATATTTTTCACCAGAAACAGCAACATATCAATAATGTAGTAAAACCCATTCTTAATATGCATAATTCTAAAAATGCAAGACTTTAAGGGAATCTCATTGCAGGAGTTCCATTTGTCTCTATGGTAATCTGATGCTTCATTGGGATGGCTGCAGCACTTTTAATCCTCACTCTGCAGATGCTTATATTAAAATGCCATCTGTGTAAGTGCAAATTGAAAATACTTGTCTATAAAAAAAGAACTCTTCTGAGCATTAATCTTTATGCTGTGTCTGTACCAGAAATTTGTATAACCTTTGGTAGTTGAGATCCTCTATTTTGTTTCTTGCATCAACCTTAGCATTTAGATATTGCCGTACTAATATATTCAAGAATGGATTTGGTTTTTAATTATGCATTATGTTTATTCTAGAATGCATCATTAATTTAATGAGGAAATCTTTGAAAGTAGTACCAAATAAAATAAAAATAAATCAGATCTAGATTTAAAAAATAGGTGCTATAGCAGTCATAACAGTGAATCATGATAATATTTATTTTGGATTATCATTTATTCTTTTTGGTTACATTGCAAACAAATTGTTAAAGGACCAGTCCACTTAAAATGGATAATTCAGTGTTTGATACTGGTAGATGCTGGAGCAATAAAATAGCTAACATCCTGCAGGGCCATGGCTTCCTGTCTGTTGTCTGCTGGGATTACATAACCACAAACTCCTAATTTCTTTGTGGTTATGTAGGACTGCAAAGCAGCAGTGGGGAGCTGGGTGCTGGAACACTCTCTGCTTTCAATCAACCAGCAATGAAACAAAGCTAGCACTGTCTACCTGACAGTACAAGCATTACCCCAGCAGGATAGTGGAGAGAAAGCCAGAGATACTGGAGCATAACAGGTGAGTAAGCAATGATCATGAATGTTGGAGGGTTCAAATTTATAGTCTCTGACCACTAGTTTTGGGGGTGGTGGGAGTTTGTTAAAAGCATGACTGAGTATCAATGTTGGGGGTATTCACAGTAATGCTAGTGGGGAGAATTATTATTGCAGTCACTATTGCCACAGACACCAGTGCTGAGGTTTACTATTTTGTCCTCTGGCACCAATGTTGGGGTTTATTACTGCTGCAACTGACAACAGTGCTGAGGGTTATTTTTGCCATCACTGCCAACAATGCTTGGGGTTATGTGGCCAAAGATGTGTAATGCAGGGATCTCCCCAGCTGTGCTTTTCTATTCTGATAGGGGGACTCCCTGCCATAATACACTGATTAATGCTTGCAGCCATTGGCTTCAAGTGCTGATCAAACCCTGGTGTTCAAGTAATGCCGTGTACACACGATCGGTTTTACCGATGAAAACAGTCCGATGGACTTTTCTCATCGGACAAACCGATCGTGTATGGGCCCCATTGGTCTTTTTTCCATCGGTGAGAAAAAATAGAACATGTTTTAAATTTATCCAATGGGAAAAAAAATGATAGCAAATTCCGATCGTCTGTGTGGAACGCCATCGGACAAAAAACCCACGCATGCTCAGAATCAAGTCGACGCATGCTCAGAAGCATTGAACTTAATTTTTCTCGGCTTGTCGGAGTGTTTTACGTCACAGCGTTTGGGACGGTCGGATTTTTGACTGATGGTGTGTAGGCAAGACTGATGGAAGTCAGCTTCATCGGATTTCCGATAGAAAAATCCATCGGATTAGAATCCATAGGAAATCCGATCGTGTGTATAGGGCTTTAGACTGTTCAACAGAAGCCAGTTGTTAGACTGGCTTTTGTTAAACAGACAGCAGTACTGAAAGTCAGTCGGTTGAGACCCACTGCTGTAAAAAAGACCCTTGCTCCCGGAAATCTGACATGCCTTCTGCTGAATTACAACTAGAGATCTCTAACCAGCAGAAAGCATTAGCTTTGCTCAGCTCTCACATTGGTCTTAATAAAAATGCAGGTGAAAAAGTTTTAGCAAAATGCATGAGGTATAATTAATCATCTAAAAGCTTCAATACGTTTTATGGAATGGGTCAAACATTTCATAATATTGGATAAGACAATGACCTTGAGAAAATAGCAGAGTTATGTTTGAGCAATATGGCTCTTGAATAGATGTTTAGTGTGATGAAAAAAAAATACGTGTGATACCAAATATGTATTTCATCTTCATATGATATTCTCCCAGTCACGTGCTTTGTGCGCCCCCTAGGGGACACACTGCAAGGTGATCTGTCACCAGCTGTCTCCACCAAACAAAGCAGATGACAGATCATTGTACCGAGTCGGCCCCTGTACCATGTGATTTCTGTGACCAATCATAGCCATCACATGACAGTTGTACACAATGAAAGGCTTTCATTCATAGCCATTCATTGTTTGCTATCGTGTTAACTTCTGTGATTGATTATCACTTTTATAAGCAATCATAATGTAAAAAAAAAATCCTGATCACTTCCCCAGAGAATTACAGTGTCACTGTGGTAACACTGTACTGTTCTGGTCACAGTATTTAGAAATGTAGAAAAAAATTGTAAAATGTAAAAATATTTTTTTTTTAAACTTCAAAAACAAATTGTATTTTTTTTACATACTGACAGTGACAAGATGACAGTATGAGAAAGTAACAGTCAGATAGTATGTACAAGTAACAGTCTAACAGTATATAAAAAGAAAGTGTGAAAAATATGTCATAAAAAAATCACCATTGCTCTTACGAAATACCTTGGACTGTTTACTTTCCAAAAATGGGTCATGGGGGGGATTTGTACTGTTCTGGCATTTTAGGGCTTTAAGAAATTAGATAGGTAGTCAGTACATCAGGGTTGATAAATTTTAAAATATATCTACCATAGTTTGCAGACCCTATAACTTTCCCACAGACTGAATAATATACCCTGATTTGGGTTATTTTTACCAAAGAAATGTAGCATAATACATCTTGGCCTTAGATTATGAAGAAAGAATAAGTATTTGCAAAATGTTTTATCAGAAAGGAAGAAAAGCGCATTTTTTTTTCAACATGTTCAGTCTTTTTTCATTTATTTAGCAAAAAATAAAAAACCCAGTGGTGAATATTTAACACCAAAAGAAAGCTCTATCTGTTTAACCACTTAAGGACCAGCCCATGTAGATATACGTCGGCAGAATGGCATGGACAGGCATATCAACGTACTTTAAATGCCTGTCCGTGTGGTCGCGCACGCGCCACCGCCGGCGCGCGCGACCCTGCCGCCATCCCCGTAAGTCGGACCGCGAGTCCCGCGGAATCGATCGCCGCGGGAATCCCCGCGATCGTCTCATGGAGGTATAGAGCGGGGAGATGCTTGTGTAAACAAGCATCTCCCCGCTCTGACTAGTGACAATGACACTGATCTCGGCTCCGTGTACTCGGAGCGAAGATCAGTGTCATGTGACACAGAGCCCATCCCCCCTACAGTAAGAAACACAATGCAGGGAACACTTAACCCCTACATCGCCACCTAGTGGTTAACTCCTTCAGTGCCAGTGTCATTTTCACAGTAATCAGTGCATTTTTATAGCACTGATCGGTGTGAAAATTACAATGGTCCCAAAAATGTGTCAAAAGTGTCCGATGTGTCCGCCATAATGTCTCAGTCATGGAAAAAATCACTGATCGCCGCCATTAATAGTAAAAAAAATAATAATAAAAATGCCATAAAACAATCCCCTATATTTGCGCAAACCAATCAATAAACGCTTATTGCAATTTTTTTACCAAAAATATGTAGAAGAATACGTATCGGCCTAAACTGAGGAAAAAACATGTTTTTTTATATATTTTTTGGGGATATTTATTATAGCAAAAAGTAAAAAATATTGAATTTTTTTCAAAATTTTCGCTCTATTTTTGTTTATAGCGCAAAAAATAAAAACCGCAGAGGTGATCAAATACCACCAAAAGAAAGCTCTATTTGTGGGGAAAAAAGGACATCAATTTTGTTTGGGAGCCGTGTCGCACGACCGCGCAATTGTCAGTTAAAGCGACGCAGTGCTGAATCGCAAAAAGTGGCCTGGTCCTTTAGCTGAAAAATGGTCCGGGGCTTAAGTGGTTAAAAAAAATATATAAAAGTTTCATTTGGGTACAGTGTTGCATGACGGAGTAATTGTCATTTAAAATATGACCGCGTTGAAATCTGAAAATTGGCCTTGGCAGGATGGGGGTAAAAGTGCCTGTTATTGAAGTGGTTAAACAAAAATTTGATCTCGCACAGGCATCCTGAACCCAAGCCAGATAAATTCTCCCTTCTTCACTCTGCAAACTCATACATCTCCCTGTCAGGTCCCAGATGTTGTTGTGTTGTACTGCTGTCATTTGAATGAAACATATGATAGAATTCTGTTTACAGCGTACACTTTTTTGCAATGCACATCTCTCTCTGGTTGGTTTATGATGCTGCTGTTAGACATTTTTGATAGTGTTGTATTGTTACCACACCCAGGAACAAACACATAAAATTAGATTTTGTCTTTGTGTTATGCCTGCCCAATATACGATGTTGAGTTTGCTAATGTACAAGAAACATCACTTGTTTTCTATAATATTTATATGTAGATAGTTTTATAAAAGTTTTTTTAGGTCAATAAGTAGTGTAAATGTGAACCTGATAGATTCTGCTCTATGTTACAACAGGTTCTTGAGCATTTGAAAATGCTATCTAGTCTGTTGTCCCCTCCTGGTTTTTCTTACAAATCTTTTCCAGTAAGTCATAGTTTTTTGCATTATGTGGGCAAAAAAATTGCTTTAGTTCTAATGTCAGTCTATATAGAGAATTCCTTAAGTAATATATTATACATTCTTCTTCATGATTTCCCAAGGAATTTTCCATACCTTTTTGCCATCACAGATCTTTTTTCTTTTTTTTAAAACACCCTGGCTAATAGAGCAAATCAGGTGTATAGATGCGCAACCAATAGACTACAACTCATGCATCAATAGATTTGTAATTTATTTTCTTGGACTGAGTTGTATTTTAACAAAACACTTTTGCTGTTTTTTTTTTGTTTTTTTTTTTTATCTATCTGTATTTCTGCATCCACAGTATAAGGAAACACGTATACCCTTATCATTGGTTATGCAACCTTTTTCTCTTAAAATAAATGTACTTCTCATACCACCTATAAATAAAATCTATGAAAGCTGGTCCAATGATAACTTTGCTCCATACTAGTAACCAATAGGGATGAGCTCGGTGTTCGAGTCGAACATAGGTTCGTCTTGAACATCGGCTGTTCGCGCGTTCGGCGAACAACGAACAATTTGGGCCGTTCGCGCCAAATTCGAGTGACGCGAACGGCCCACAATACACTGCGCCATCGCAGTGTAATCCCGGCGCTGTGATTGGCCAAGCATGCACTGTGACCCTGCATGCTTGGCCAATCACAGCGCCGGCAGCGAGGAGAGCAATGATTGGCCACAGGCAGGATGCCTGTGGCCAATTATAGCTGAGGGGGTTTAGTACACGCCCCACACTATAAAAGGCCGCCAGCGCGGTGGCCTTGTGTAGTGTGTTCCGGAGCAGGGAAAGTGAAGGATAGGCAGGGACAGTGTCAAATCTTGTCAAATCTATTCTTTGCTAAACCTTGTGTGTAGGGACAGAGAAGGATAGGCAGGGAGAGTGTCAGTGTCATATTCTTTGCTAAACCTTGTGTGTAGGGAGAGAGAAGGATAGGCAGGGAGAGTGTCAGTGTCATATACTTTGATAAACCTTGTGTACAGGGAGAGAGAAGGATAGGCAGGGGACAGTGTCAGTGTCATATTCTTTGCTAAACCTTGTGTGCAGGGAGAGAGAAGGATAGGCAGGGAGAGTGTCAGTGTCATATACTTTGATAAACCTTGTGTACAGGGAGAGAGAAGGATAGGCAGGGGACAGTGTCAGTGTCATTGTTGCTAAGCCTCCTGCACATTATACACCTGAAGTTAGCCCGTATTGCTGCTTTTTCCTGGTGTGTAGGGATGAGCTTCGAGTTCGAGTCAAACTCATGTTCGACTCGAACATTGCCTGTTCGCCCGTTCGCCGAACAGCGAACAAATTGGGGTGTTCGCGGCAAATTCGAAAAATCTATGGGAGAAATCTAAAGTGCTAATTATAAAGGCTTATATGCAAGTTATTGTCCTAAAAAGTGTTTGGGGACCGGGGTCCTGCCCCAGGGGACATGTATCAATGCAAAAAGAAGTTTTAAAAACGGCCGTTTTTTCGGGAGCAGTGATTTTAATAATGCTTAAAATGAAAAAATAAAAGTGAAATATTCCTTTAAATTTCGTACCTGGGGGGTGTGTATGATATGCATGTGAAGTGGCGCATGTTTCCCGTGCTTAGAACTGTCCCTGCAAAAAATTTCATTTTTGAAAGAAAAAAATGCATTTAAAACTGACTCGCGGCTATTAATGAATTGTCGGCTCCCGGCAATACATACAAAAGTCATTGATAAAAAAAAAAAAAGCGTGGGGGTTCCCCAGAATTCAATTACCAGGCCCTTCAGGTCTGGAATGGATATTAAGGGGAACCCCGCCGCAAATTTAAAAAAAAATTGACGTGGGGTTCCCCCAAATATCCATTCCAGGCCCTTCAGATCTGGCATGGATTTTAAGGGGAACTCTACCCCAAATTTTAAAAAAATGGCATGGAGTCCCCCTAAAAATCCATACCAGACCCCTTATCCGAGCACGCAACCTGGCCGGCCGCAGGGGAAAAGGGGGGGACGAGAGAGCGGCCCCCCTCCCTCCTGAACCGTACCAAGCCACATGCCCTCAACATGGGGAGGATGTCCCCATGTTGATGGGGACAAGGGCCTCATCCCCACAACCCTTGCCCAGTGGTTGTGGGGGTCTGCGGGCGGGGGGTTTATCGGAATCTGGAAGACCCCTTTAACAAAGGGGACCCCCAGATCCCGGCCCCCCCTATGTGAATTGGTAAGGGGTACATTGTACCCCTACCATTTCATGAAGAAAGCGTAAAAAAATGTTTAAAAAAAACACACAAACACCTTGAAAAAGTCCTTTATTTAAAATAATAAAAAATAAAAAAACATTCCAGCGCTGAAATCCAGTGTCCCGCGGCGATCCCGATGTCCAGCGCTGTCCTTCATTGGTTACGCCTGAGCGGACCTGATGGGGAACTCCCTCTCAGCATTTTAAATGTATAGACCCGCCCCTTCTAAAGTTCCCCATCAGGTCCGCTCCCTCGGTATGTCGGACCCGCCTACGTCATTGGCCTGAGCGGGGAACTTCCTTCACTGTGTAATTTAAATTTACATAGTGAAGGAAGTTCCCCGCTCAAGCCAATGACGTAGGCGGGTCCGACATACCGAGGGGGCGGACCTGATGGGGAACTGCTCTCACTTTGGCAATACATGTATAGACCCACCCCTTCTCATGTTCCGCATCTGGTCCGCTGAGCGGACCTGATGGGGAACTTTAGAAGGGGCGGGTCTATACATTTAAAATACTGAGAGGGAGTTCCCCATCAGGTCCGCTCAGGCACAACCAATAAAGGACAGCGCTGGACATCGGGATCGCCGCGGGACACTGGATTTCACCGCTGGAATGTTTTTTTTTTTTTTTTAAATAAAGGACTTTTTCAAGGTGTTTGTGTGTTTTTTTTAAACATTTTTTTACGCTTTCTTCGTCAAATGGTAGGGGTACAATGTACCCCTTACCAATTCACATAGGGGGGGGGCGGGATCTGGGGGTCCCCTTTGTTAAAGGGGTCTTCCAGATTCCGATAAACCCCCCGCCCGCAGACCCCCACAACCACCGGGCAAGGGTTGTGGGGATGAGGCCCTTGTCCCCATCAACATGGGGACATCCTCCCCATGTTGCGGGCATGTGGCTTGGTACGGTTCAGGAGGGAGGGGGGGCCGCTCTCTCGTCACCCCCTTTTCCCCTGCGGCCGGCCAGGTTGCGTGCTCGGATAAGGGGTCTGGTATGGATTTTTAGGGGGACTCCACGCCATTTTTTTTAAATTTGGGGTGGAGTTCCCCTTAAAATCCATGCCAGATCTGAAGGGCCTGGAATGGATATTTGGGGGAACCCCACGTCAAATTTTTTTAAAATTTGCGGCGGGGTTCCCCTTAATATCCATTCCAGACCTGAAGGGCCTGGTAATTGAATTCTGGGGAACCCCCACGCTTTTTTTTTTTTTTTTTTTTTATCAATGACTTTTCTATGTATTGCCGGGAGCCAACAATTCATTAATAACCGCGAGTCAGTTTTAAAAGACTTTTTTTCTTTCAAAAATGACATTTTTTGCAGGGACAGTTCTAAGCACGGGAAACATGCGCCACTTCACATGCATATCATACACACCCCCCAGGTACGAAATTTAAAGGAATATTTCACTTTTATTTTTTCATTTTAAGCATTATTAAAATCACTGCTCCCGAAAAAACGGCCGTTTTTAAAACTTCTTTTTGCATTGATACATGTCCCCTGGGGCAGGACCCGGGTCCCCAAACACTTTTTAGGACAATAACTTGCATATCAGCCTTTATAATTAACACTTTAGATTTCGAACGTTCGAGTCCATTGTATTTAATAGGGTTCTAAAGTTTACACAAACATTTTGTCTGTTCGCAGGTTCTGGTGCGAACCGAACAGGGGGGTGTTCGGCTCATCCCTGCTGGTGTGTTACACCAACAGGATTTTGCGGCACTTACAGCGGGCGGAGTGTACCTCCTGACCATATTACACCTTAACTTAGCCTGTATTGCTGCTTTTTCCTGGTGTGTAGGGATGAGCTTCGTGTTCGAGTCGAACATACGTTCGACTCGAACATCGGCTGTTCGATCGTTCGACGAAGATCGAACGATTTGGGCCGTTCGCGCCAAATTCGAGTGACGCGAGCGGCCCACAATGCACTACGCCATCGCAGTGTCATCCAGGCGCTGTGATTGGCCAAGCATGCACTGTGACCCCGCATGCTTGGCCAATCACAGCGCCGGCAGCGAGGAGAGCAATGATTGGCCACAGGCAGGATGCCTGTGGCCAATTATTGCTGAGGGTGTTTAGTACACGCCCCACACTATAAAAGGCCGCCAGCACGGCGGCCTAGTGTAGTGTGTTCCGGAGCAGGGATAGAGCAGCATAGGCAGGGACAGTGACTGTTATTTCTTTCTTGCTTAACCTGGATTCCTTTAGTTTAGGGAAAGAGAAGGATAGGTAGGGAGAGTGTCAGTGTGTTTTGTGCTTGTGCTATAGTGTGCTTAAAAAAAACATTTATTCTAGGGACAGAAAACTGTAGGTAGGGACAGTGTCAGTTTCTTTCACTCTGCAAGTCCTTGTTTCCAGGGACCTGGAAGGACAGTGAGTGAATTGTCCTTGTGCTATATTGTGCTTAAAAAAACATTTATTCTAGGGACAGAAAACTGTAGGTAGGGAGAGTGTCAGTTTCTTTCACTCTGCAAGTCCTTGTTTCCAGGGACCTGTAAGGACAGTGAGTGAATTGTCCTTGTGCTATATTGTGATTAAAAAAAACATTTTTTCTAGGGACAGAAAACTGTAGGTAGGGAGAGTGTTTTTTTTCTTTCACTCTGCAAGTCCTTGTTTCCAGGGACCTGGAAGGACAGTGAGTGAATTGTCCTTGTGCTATATTGTGCTTAAAAAAAAACATTTTTTCTAGGGACAGAAAACTGTAGGTAGGGAGAGTGTTTTTTTTCTTTCACTCTGCAAGTCCTTGTTTCCAGGGACCTGTAAGGACAGTGAGTGAATTGTCCTTGTGCCATATTGTGCTTAAAAAAAACATTTATTCTAGGGACAGAAAACTGTAGGTAGGGAGAGTGTCAGTTTATTTCACTCTGCAAGTCCTTGTTTCCAGGGACCTGTAAGGACAGTGAGTGAATTGTCCTTGTGCTATATTGTGATTAAAAAAAACATTTTTTCTAGGGACAGAAAACTGTAGGTAGGGAGAGTGTTTTTTTTCTTTCACTCTGCAAGTCCTTGTTTCCAGGGACCTGTAAGGACAGTGAGTGAATTGTCCTTGTGCTATATTGTGCTTAAAAAAAAACATTTATTCTAGGGACAGAAAACTGTAGGTAGGGAGAGTGTTTTTTTTCTTTCACTCTGCAAGTCCTTGTTTCCAGGGACCTGTAAGGACAGTGAGTGAATTGTCCTTGTGCTATATTGTGATTAAAAAAAACATTTTTTCTAGGGACAGAAAACTGTAGGTAGGGAGAGTGTTTTTTTTCTTTCACTCTGCAAGTCCTTGTTTCCAGGGACCTGTAAGGACAGTGAGTGAATTGTTCTTGTGCTATATTGTGATTAAAAAAAACATTTTTTCTAGGGACAGAAAACTGTAGGTAGGGAGAGTGTTTTTTTTTTTTCACTCTGCAAGTCCTTGTTTCCAGGGACCTGTAAGGACAGTGAGTGAATTGTCCTTGTGCTATATTGTGCTTAAAAAAAACATTTATTCTAGGGACAGAAAACTGTAGGTAGGGAGAGTGTCAGTTTATTTCACTCTGCAAGTCCTTGTTTCCAGGGACCTGTAAGGACAGTGAGTGAATTGTCCTTGTGCTATATTGTGATTAAAAAAAACATTTTTTCTAGGGACAGAAAACTGTAGGTAGGGAGAGTGTTTTTTTTCTTTCACTCTGCAAGTCCTTGTTTCCAGGGACCTGTAAGGACAGTGAGTGAATTGTCCTTGTGCTATATTGTGCTTAAAAAAAACATTTATTCTAGGGACAGAAAACTGTAGGTAGGGAGAGTGTCAGTTTATTTCACTCTGCAAGTCCTTGTTTCCAGGGACCTGTAAGGACAGTGAGTGAATTGTCCTTGTGCTATATTGTGATTAAAAAAAACATTTTTTCTAGGGACAGAAAACTGTAGGTAGGGAGAGTGTTTTTTTTCTTTCACTCTGCAAGTCCTTGTTTCCAGGGACCTGTAAGGACAGTGAGTGAATTGTCCTTGTGCTATATTGTGCTTAAAAAAAACATTTATTCTAGGGACAGAAAACTGTAGGTAGGGAGAGTGTTTTTTTTTCTTTCACTCTGCAAGTCCTTGTTTCCAGGGACCTGTAAGGACAGTGAGTGAATTGTCCTTGTGCTATATTGTGATTAAAAAAAACATTTTTTCTAGGGACAGAAAACTGTAGGTAGGGAGAGTGTTTTTTTTCTTTCACTCTGCAAGTCCTTGTTTCCAGGGACCTGTAAGGACAGTGAGTGAATTGTCCTTGTGCTATATTGTGATTAAAAAAAACATTTTTTCTAGGGACAGAAAACTGTAGGTAGGGAGAGTGTTTTTTTTCTTTCACTCTGCAAGTCCTTGTTTCCAGGGACCTGTAAGGACAGTGAGTGAATTGTCCTTGTGCTATATTGTGATTAAAAAAAACATTTTTTCTAGGGACAGAAAACTGTAGGTAGGGAGAGTGTTTTTTTTCTTTCACTCTGCAAGTCCTTGTTTCCAGGGACCTGTAAGGACAGTGAGTGAATTGTCCTTGTGCTATATTGTGCTTAAAAAAAACATTTATTCTAGGGACAGAAAACTGTAGGTAGGGAGAGTGTCAGTTTATTTCACTCTGCAAGTCCTTGTTTCCAGGGACCTGTAAGGACAGTGAGTGAATTGTCCTTGTGCTATATTGTGATTAAAAAAAACATTTTTTCTAGGGACAGAAAACTGTAGGTAGGGAGAGTGTTTTTTTTCTTTCACTCTGCAAGTCCTTGTTTCCAGGGACCTGTAAGGACAGTGAGTGAATTGTCCTTGTGCTATATTGTGATTAAAAAAAACATTTTTTCTAGGGACAGAAAACTGTAGGTAGGGAGAGTGTCAGTTTCTTTCACTGTGAAAGTCCTTGTTTCAAGGGACAGAGAAGGACACCTGAAGGTAGCCCTTATTGCTTTTTTCCCATCTCCCTGCAGGCCATCTATTAGAATGTCTGGAAGGCAAACAAGGAGAGGCAGACAGTCAGGAGGCAATAAAAGAGGGCAAGCAGGCTCTGTGTCTGGGGGCAACAGTGCTGGTCGTGGACGCGGTGCATTGTCATCAGCACATGGCCATGGGACACGCTTGTCCTTCTTTTCGGCAGCTGGACATGTTGAGCCACATCATGCCGAAGACTTGGTAGAGTGGATGACCAAGCCCTCCTCCTCCTCCTCATCCTCTCTCACCCAGGCTCAGGGTACTGGAAAAGCAGCTGCCAAAGCGTCGTCTTCCCTGGTATCAATGTCAGACAAATCATCAGTCACTCCTTCCCTAGACCCACCATGTCCTCCTCCTGAGGAGTCCCCCGAACTGTTTCAGCACAGTGTTGGGTACATGCTCCAGGAGGATGCCCAGCGTTTCGAAGGGTCTGATGATGAAACCCAGCTAGAGGAAGGCAGTAGCGTGAGAGCAGACAGAGGGGATGCTCAAGAAGGACACCAATCTGGCAGTCATGTTCCAGCAGCTGCAGCATACTGCCAGATTGGCTCCAGTGATGAGGAGGGAGGGGATGATGAGGTCACTGACTCCACGTGGGTGCCTAATAGGAGAGAGGAGGAGGAGGAGGATGAGGAGGAGGCACATCTCCAACGAGGCAGGATGCCCTTTGGTGGCCAGCGTAAGGGCAGTACACCGACGGAATCACACCGCAGAGCTCCGCCTGTGCAGGGCGCTGCCTCTGCCCGTCATTCAAAAAGTTCTTTGGTGTG
Organism: Rana muscosa; assembly: GCA_029206835.1. NCBI lineage: Eukaryota > Metazoa > Chordata > Amphibia > Anura > Ranidae > Rana > Rana muscosa. The sequence continues at coordinate 133,459,674 of CM055122.1, read as the reverse complement.
GGCCTTTTTTGAGGCTAGTGCATCAGATCGCACAGCTGCTGTTTGCAACATATGTCTCAAGCGTATATCGCGTGGCCAAAACATCAGCCGCTTGGGTACCACATGCCTGACCAGACATATGTTGACCTGCCATGCAGCTCGTTGGCAAGCCTACCTCAAAGACCCACACCAAAGAACAAAGCGGACCTCTCCTTGCACCGCATCAGCTGGGATCTCCAACCCCACTATAACTTCAGTCCTCTCTGAAACATGCACTGAGAGGAATGAAGGTGTAGAATTAGGTGTGTCACAGCCAAGTACTTGCGCCCACTCTGCTAGCAGTACACCGACGTCCGATTCTAGCAGGCAAATTTCCCTGCCCCAGCTGCTGGACCGTCGAAAGAAGTTCACTCCCAGCCATCCACATGCCCAGCGGTTGAATGCTAGCTTGGCTAAATTGCTAGCGCTTCAACTGCTGCCTTTTCAGTTGGTAGACTCGGCCCCCTTCCGTGAGTTTGTGCAATGTGCGGTTCCTCAGTGGCAGGTTCCCAAACGCCACTTTTTCTCACGGAAGGCTATTCCGGCTCTCTACCGGCATGTGGAAGGCAATGTCTTGGCCTCGCTGGACAGGGCGGTCAGCGGTAAGGTGCATATTACCGCTGACTCATGGTCCAGCAGGCATGGACAGGGACGTTACCTTTCTTTCACGGCCCATTGGGTCACTCTTTTGGCAGCTGGGAAGGATTCAGGACAAGGTGCAGTAGTGTTGGAGGTTGTCCCACCGCCACGCCTCCAAAATGCTACTACTGGTTGTGACACACCTCTCTCCTCCACCCCCTCCTCTTCTTCTTCCTCCATGGCCTCTTCCTGTGGTTTGTCCTATGAACCAGCGGTGCTCCGTAGCCGTTCACGGGGCTACGCAAGTACGCAGGCAAAAAGATGCCATGCCGTGCTTGCGCTGGTGTGTTTGGGGGACAGAAGCCACACTGGGGCAGAGGTCCTGTCTGCTCTGCAGGGCCAGGCCGAGAGGTGGTTGACGCCACGCCAGCTTAAGCCAGGAATGGTGGTTTGCGACAATGGCACCAACCTCCTCTCCGCCCTCCGACAGGGACAACTGACCCATGTGCCCTGTGTGGCTCACGTCCTTAACCTGGTGGTGCAGCGCTTCTTGGGCAGGTACCCAGGCTTACAGGATGTCCTGAGGCAGGCCAGGAAAGTCTGTGTGCATTTCCGCAGATCTTATAATGCCAGTGCTCGCCTGGCTGAGCTGCAAAAGGAGTTGAACCTGCCCAAGAACCGCCTTATATGTGACATGCCCACCAGGTGGAACTCAACGTTGGCCATGCTGCAGCGGCTGCACACGCAGCAGAGGGCCATCAATGAGTACCTGTGCGACTACGGCACCAGGACAGGGTCAGGGGAGCTTGGTTTTTTTTCTCCACGCCAGTGGGGCATGATCAGGGATGCATGCACTGTCCTGGCACCATTTGAGGAGGCCACGAGGATGGTGAGCAGTGACAGTGCATGCATCAGTGACACTGTACCTCTTGTCCACCTGTTGGAGCACACGCTGCGTGGAATAATGGACAGGGCACTTGAGGCAGAACAGAGGCAGGAAGAGGAGGACTTCCTTGCCTCTCAAGGCCCCCTTTACCCAGACAGTGTTCCTTCTGTCCCACCCATCGCACAGGAAGAGGAGGAGGAGGAGGAGGAGGAGGATTGTGTCAGCATGGAGGTGGAGGCTGGCACTCAGCATCATCAGCAGCAGTCTTTTAGGGATGATTTACAGTCCCAAGAAACCAGTGGACTTGTACGTGGCTGGGAGGAGGTGGCTGCGGATCATGTCGTCCTTAGTGACCCAGAGGACTCCGGAGCGAATGCCTCAGCAAACCTACGCTGCATGGCCTCCCTGATCCTGCAAAGTCTGCGGAAGGATCCTCGTATTCTTCGGATCAAGGAGAGGGACCATTACTGGCTGGCCACTCTCCTTGATCCACGGTACAAGGGTAAGGTTGCGGACCTTATGTTACCGTCGCAGAGGGAGCAGAGGATGAGACAACTCCGGGAGGCCTTGCAGAAAGGTCTGTGCAACGCGTTCCCAGAGACTGGGAGGTTGCAAACTCCTGGTCCTGGACAACGAGTTGCTGAGGCTTCGGCCAGTCAAAGAAGGAGCGGTGGGGAAGGTGGCCGTCTGACCGATGCGTTCAGACAATTCTTTAGTCCGCAGCCCCAAAGTATGATCGGTTCCAGCAACCATCGCCAGCGTCTGATAAACATGGTGCAGGAATATCTAGGGGCAAGGTCAGACTTGGACACCTTCCCCACCGAAAATCCTCTGGCTTACTGGGTCTTGAGGATGGATCACTGGCCAGAGCTTGCACAGTATGCAATTGAGCTACTGGCCTGTCCTGCATCCAGCGTTCTTTCGGAACGCACATTCAGTGCTGCTGGAGGATTTGTCACGGATCACAGGGTGCGCCTGTCCACCGACTCGGTTGATCGACTGACTTTCATCAAGATGAACCAGTCTTGGATCACCACCAGCTACCACACACCTGATGCTGATATAACAGACTAATTGATTTTAACATGTCACATCCCTTCAAGACTGATGCTGATGCTGAGTGCCTGTGCTGTTATGTTGACTGGCTATCCTCCTCCTCCGAGTCCTCAATGATACGATTGATGATGATAGCTTGGAAGATCATTTTTGTTTATGGGTGCCGCCACCAGTGCCTAACGCCCAATTTTTCAGCCCCTGTTTAACAGGGGCGTGTAATTACAATTTTTGAAGCAATACTTTGCAACAGGGCTCATTGCTGTGCTCCAAGTACAGTATCTGTGAGGGGTTGCAGTGTTGTGCCACCAGTGCCTAAGGCCCAATTTTTCAGCCCCTGTTCAACAGGGGCATGTAATTACAATTCTTGATCTAATAATTCACAGCAGGGCCCATTGCTGCACCCACCAAGAGTAACTGTCAGGGCTTACAGTGTTGTGGCACCAGCACCACCATCAAAGGCCCAATTTTTACTACCACTGTTCAACAATTATATGTAATTAAAATTCCTGATATAATAGTTGACAGCAGGGCGTTCCAGCACCAACCAAGAGTAACTGTGAGTGCTTACAGTGTTGTGCCAACACCAACAACTAAGGGGCCTATTTCTGCAGAGTATATACGGCAGGTCCCTACTTTCAAACATCCAACTTACAAACGACTCCTACTTGCAAACGCAAGAAGACAACAGGAAGTGAGAGGAAATCTACCACTAGGAAGGAAAATTCTCTCCTGTAAGAATAAATATGGGAGAAAGGTGTCTCCTCTGTACTGATGCTTTATCAGCAATCCTTGTTTCAAGAAAAACACCACATTTCAAAAACAGTTGTCATTGGGACGGAAAGTGAGGTGAAATGTTCTGAACAGGGGCACAGACAGCAAAACAAATGTTACAGGGGTGATAACCCTTACCTATGTTTTCCAAAAAGTTTAAAAATAGATTTTTGGTCTGGAGCTACACTTCAACAATGTACCTGTTCAAAATTACAAACAGATTCTACATAAGAACAAACCTACAGTCCCTGTCTTGTATGCACCGCCTGTATAGGGCTGTTCAGAGTATATAGGGCCTTTTTTATTTTATGTGCGGGGTTCCCCTTAATATCCATACAAGACCCAAAGGGGCTGGTAATGGGCTGGGGTAGGGGGGGGGGGGGGTCATGGGGTAGCTATGCCATTTTTCTTAAAGAATTTCATCCATATTACCGGGACCAGACATTACATTAAAGCCGCAAGCAGTTTTAAATGGCTTTTTTTTCCTTTAGAAGTGTCATTTTGTGCAGGGACAGTTCTAAACACGGGAAACACGTGGCACTTCACAGGCATACTTTAGACACCCCCCAGGTACGATATTTAAAGGAATATTTGACTTTTTTTTTTTCACTTTATGCATCATTAAAATGACTGCTCCCGAAAAACGACCGTTTTTAAAACTTCTTTTTGCATTGATACATGTCCCCTGGTGCAGAACCCGGGTTCCCAAACCCTTTTTAGGACAATAACATGCATAATAGTTGTTATAATTAGCACTTTAGAATTTGAACGTTCGCATCCATTGTATTTAATAGGGTTCTAATGTTCGTTCGAACTTTCGGTCCGTTCGCGGGTTCTGGTGCGAACCGAACCCGGGGGTGTTCGGCTCATCACTACTGGTGTGTTACACCAACAGGATTTTGCGGCACTTACAGCGGGCGGAGTGTACCTCCTGACCATATTACACCTTAACTTAGCCTGTATTGCTGCTTTTTCCTGGTGTGTTACACCAACAGGATTTTGTGGCACTTACAGCGGGCGGAGTGTACCTCCTGACCATATTACACCTTAACTTAGCCTGTATTGCTGCTTTTTCCTGGTGTGTTACACAAACAGGATTTTGCGGCACTTACAGCGGGCGGAGTGTGCCTCCTGACCATATTACACCTTAACTTAGCCTGTATTGCTGCTTTTTCCTGGTGTGTTACACAAACAGGATTTTGCGGCACTTACAGCAGGCCGAGTGTGCCTCCTGACCATATTACACCTTAACTTAGCCTGTATTGCTGCTTTTTCCTGGTGTGTTACACCAACAGGATTTTGCGGCACTTACAGCGGGCGGAGTGTACCTCCTGACCATATTACACCTTAACTTAGCCTGTATTGCTGCTTTTTCCTGGTGTGTTACACCAACAGAATTTTGCGCCACTTACAGTGGGCGGAGTGTACTTGACCATATTACACCTTAACTTAGCCTGTATTGCTGCTTTTTCCTGGTGTGTTACACAAACAGGATTTTGCGGCACTTACAGCGGGCGGAGTGTGCCTCCTGACTAGGGATGAGCTTCGTGTTCGAGTCGAACATACGTTCGACTCGAACATCGGCTGTTCGATCGTTCGACGAAGATCGAACGATTTGGGCCGTTCGCGCCAAATTCGAGTGACGTGAACGGCCCACAATGCACTACGCCATCGCAGTGTCATCCAGGCGCTGTGATTGGCCAAGCATGCACTGTGACCCCGCATGCTTGGCCAATCACAGCGTCGGCAGCGAGGAGAGCAATGATTGGCCACAGGCAGGATGCCTGTGGCCAATTATTGCTGATGGGGTTTAGTACACGCCCCACACTATAAAAGGCCGCCAGCGCGGCGGCCTTGTGTAGTGTGTTCCGGAGCAGGGAAAGAGAAGCATAGGCAGGGACAGTGTCATTATTTTTCCTTTACTATTCCTGGATTCCTTGTGTTTAGTGACAAATAAGGATAGGTAGGGAGAGTGTCAGTGACAGTGTGCTATTCTGTGCTAATCCTTGTTTGTAGGGACAGAGAGGTACAGTGAGGGAAAGTGTCAGTGTGCTATTCTGTTCTAAAACTATTTTGCTGAACCATATTTTCAATCCTTGAGTTTAGGGACAGAGAGGTACAATGAGGGAAAGTGTCAGTGTGCTATTCTGTTCTAAACCAATTTTGCTGTTCCATATTTTCAATCCTTGAGTTGAGGGACAGAGAGGTACAGTGAGTGAAACTGACAGTGTGCTATTCTGTTCTAAACCAATTTTGCTGTTCCATATTTTCAATCCTTGAGTTGAGGGACAGAGAGGTACAGTGAGTGAAACTGACAGTGTGCTATTCTGTTCTAAACCAATTTTGCTGTTCCATATTTTCAATCCTTGAGTTGAGGGACAGAGAGGTACAGTGAGTGAAACTGACAGTGTGCTATTCTGTTCTAAACCAATTTTGCTGTTCCATATTTTCAATCCTTGAGTTGAGGGACAGAGAGGTACAGTGAGTGAAACTGACAGTGTGCTATTCTGTTCTAAACCAAATTTGCTGTTCCATATTTTCAATCCTTGAGTTGAGGGTCAGAGAGGTACAGTGAGGGAAAGTGTCAGTGTGCTATTCTGTTCTAAAACTATTTTGCTGAACCATATTTTCAATCCTTGAGTTGAGGGACAGAGAGGTACAGTGAGTGAAACTGACAGTGTGCTATTTTGTTCTAAACCAATTTTGCTGTTCCATTTTTTCAATCCTTGAGTTGAGGGACAGAGAGGTACAGTGAGTGAAACTGACAGTGTGCTATTCTGTTCTAAACCAATTTTGCTGTTCCATATTTTCAATCCTTGAGTTGAGGGACAGAGAGGTACAGTGAGTGAAACTGACAGTGTGCTATTCTGTTCTAAACCAAATTTGCTGTTCCATATTTTCAATCCTTGAGTTGAGGGACAGAGAGGTACAGTGAGGGAAAGTGTCAGTGTGCTATTCTGTTCTAAAACTATTTTGCTGAACCATATTTTCAATCCTTGAGTTGAGGGACAGAGAGGTACAGTGAGTGAAACTGACAGTGTGCTATTCTGTTCTAAACCAATTTTGCTGTTCCATTTTTTCAATCCTTGAGTTGAGGGACAGAGAGGTACAGTGAGTGAAACTGACAGTGTGCTATTCTGTTCTAGACCAAATTTGCTGTTCCATATTTTCAATCCTTGAGTTGAGGGACAGAGAGGTACAGTGAGTGAAACTGACAGTGTGCTATTCTGTTCTAAACCAATTTTGCTGTTCCATATTTTCAATCCTTGAGTTTAGGGACAGAGAAGGACACTCGTAGAAATTATCAGTGTGCTATTCTGTGCTAAATCTTGTTTGTAGGGAGGGACAGAGTAGGACAGTGAGGGAAAGTGTTAGTGTGCTATTCTGTTCTAAAACTTTTTTGCTGAACCATATTTTCAATCCTTGTGTTTAGGGACAGAGAAGGATAGGCAGGGGACAGTGTCAGTGTCATTGTTGCTAAGCCTCCTGCACAATATACACCTGAAGGTAGCCCTTATTGCTGTTTTTCCCATCTCCCTGCAGGCCATCCATTAAAATGTCTGGAAGGCAACCAAGGAGAGGCAGACAGTCAGGAGGCAAAAAAAGAGGGCAAGCAGGCTCTGTGTCTGGGGGAAACAGTGCTGGTCGTGTACGCGGTGCATTGTCATCAGCACATGGCCATGGGACACGCTTGTCCTTGTTTTCAGCAGCTGGACATGTTGAGCCACATCATGCCGAAGACTTGGTAGAGTGGATGACCAAGCCCACCTCATCCTCCTCATCCCCTCTCACCCAGGCTCAGGGTACTGGCAAAGCAGCTGCCAAAGCGTCCTCTTCTCTGGTATCATTATCTTCATTAGTCAATCCTTCCCTAGACCCACCATGCCCTCCTCCTGAGGAGTACCCCGAACTGTTTGAGCACAGTGTTGGGTACATGCTCCAGGAGGATGCCCAGCGTTTGGAAGGATCTGATGATGATACCCAGCTAGAAGAAGGCAGCAGCGTGAGAGCAGAGAGAGGGGATGCTCAAGAAGGACACCAATCTGGCAGTCATGCTCCAGCAGCTGCAGCATACTGCCAGATTGGCTCCAGTGATGAGGAGGGAGGGGATGATGAGGTCACTGACTCCACGTGGGTGCCTAATAGGAGAGAGGAGGAGGAGGAGGAGGATGAGGAGGAGGCACATCTCCAACGAGGCAGGATGCCCTTGAGTGGCCAGCGTATGGGCAGCACACCGACGGAATCACACCGCAGAGCTCCGCCTGTGCAGGGCGCTGCCTCTGCCCATCATTCAAAAAGTTCTTTGGTGTGGGCCTTTTTTGAGGCGAGTGCATCAGATCGCACAGCTGCTGTTTGCAACATATGTCTCAAGCGTATATCGCGTGGCCAAAACATCAGCCGCTTGGGCACCACATGCTTGATCAGACATATGTTGACCTGCCATGCAGCTCGTTGGCAAGCCTACCTTAAAGACCCACACCAAAGAACAAAGCTGACCTCTTCTTGCACCGCATCAGCTGGGATCTCCAACCCCAGTATACCTTCAGTCCTCTCTGAAACCTGCTCTGAGATGAATGAAGGTGTAGAATTAGGTGTGTCACAGCCAAGTACTTGCGGGCACTCTGCTAGCAGTACACCGACGTCCGATTCTAGCAGGCAAATTTCCCTGCCCCAGCTGCTGGACCGTCGAAAGAAGTTCACTCCCAGCCATCCACATGCCCAGCGGTTGAATGCTAGCTTGGCTAAATTGATAGCGCTTCAACTGCTGCCTTTTCAGTTCGTAGACTCGGCCCCCTTCCGTGAGTTTGTGCAATGTGCGGTTCCTCAGTGGCAGGTTCCCAAACGCCACTTTTTCGCACGGAAGGCTATTCCGGCTCTCTACAGGCATGTGGAAGGCAATGTCTTGGCCTCGCTGGACAGGGCGGTCAGCGGTAAGGTGCATATTACCGCTGACTCATGGTCCAGCAGGCATGGACAGGGACGTTACCTTTCTTTCACGGCCCATTGGGTCACTCTTTTGGAAGCTGGGAAGGATGCAGGACAAGGTGCAGTAGTGTTGGAGGTTGTTCCACCGCCACGCCTCCAAAATGCTACTACTGGTTGTGACACACCTCTCTCCTCCACCCCCTCCTCTTCTTCTTCCTCCATGGCCTCTTCCTGTGGTTTGTCCTCGGAACCAGCGGTGCTCCGTAGGCGTTCAAGGGGCTACGCAAGTACGCAGGCAAAAAGATGCCATGCCGTGCTTGCGCTGGTGTGTTTGGGGGACAGGAGCCACACTGGGGCAGAGGTCCTGTCTGCTCTGCAGGGGCAGGCCGAGAGGTGGTTGACGCCACGCCAGCTTAAGCCAGGAATGGTGGTTTGCGACAATGGCACCAACCTCCTCTCCGCCCTCCGACAGGGACAACTGACCCATGTGCCCTGTATGGCTCACGTCCTTAACCTGGTGGTGCAGCGGTTCTTGGGCAGGTACCTGGGCTTACAGGATGTCCTGAGGCAGGCCAGGAAAGTCTGTGTGCATTTCCGCAGATCTTATAATGCCAGTACTCGCCTGGCTGAGCTTCAAAAGCAGTTGAACCTGCCCAAGAACCGCCTTATATGTGACATGCCCACCAGGTGGAACTCAACGTTGGCCATGCTGCAGCGGCTGCACACGCAGCAGAGGGCCATCAATGAGTACCTGTGCGACTACGGCACCAGGACAGGGTCAGGGGAGCTCGGGTTTTTTTCACCACGCCAGTGGGGCATGATCAGGGATGCATGCACTGTCCTGGCACCATTTGAGGAGGCCTGGAGGATGGTGAGCAGTGACAGTGCATGCATCAGTGACACTGTACCTCTTGTCCACCTGTTGGAGCACACGCTGCGTGGAATAATGGACAGGGCACTTGAGGCAGAACAGAGGCAGGAAGAGGAGGACTTCCTTGCCTCTCAAGGCCCCCTTTACCCAGACAGTGTTCCTTCTGTCCCACCCATCGCACAGGAAGAGGAGGAGGAGGAGGATTGTGTCAGCATGGAGGTGGAGGCTGGCACTCAGCATCATCAGCAGCAGTCTTTTATGGATGATTTACAGTCCCAAGAAACCAGTGGACTTGTACGTGGCTGGGAGGAGGTGGCTGCGGATCATGTCGTCCTTAGTGACCCAGAGGACTCCGCACTGAATGCCTCAGCTAACCTACGCTGCATGGCCTCCCTGATCCTGCAAAGTCTGCGGAAGGATCCTCGTATTCTTCGGATCAAGGAGAGGGACCATTACTGGCTGGCCACTCTCCTTGATCCACGGTACAAGGGTTAGGTTGCGGACCTTATCGTACCTTCGCAGAGGGAGCAGAGGATGAGACAACTCCGGGAGGCCTTGCAGAAAGGTCTGTGCAACGCGTTCCCAGAGACTGTGAGGTTACAAACTCCTGGTCCTGGACAACGAGTTGCTGAGGCTTCGGGCAGTCAAAGAAGGAGCGGTGGGGAAGGTGGCCGTCTGACCGATGCGTTCAGACAATTCTTTAGTCCGCAGCCCCAAAGTATGATCGGTTCCAGCAACCATCGCCAGCGTCTGATATACATGGTCCAGGAATACCTAGGGGCAAGGTCAGACTTGGACACCTTCCCCACCGAAAATCCTCTGGCTTACTGGGTCTTGAGGATGGATCACTGGCCAGAGCTTGCACAGTATGCAATTGAGCTACTGGCCTGTCCTGCATCCAGCGTTCTTTCAGAACGCACATTCAGTGCTGCTGGAGAATTTGTCACGGATCACAGGGTGCGCCTGTCCACCGACTCGGTTGATCGACTGACTTTCATCAAGATGAACCAGTCTTGGATCACCACCAGCTACCACACACCAGATGCTGATATAACAGACTAATTGATTTTAAAATGTCACATCCCTTCAAGACTGATGCTGATGCTGAGTGCCTGTGCTGTTATGTTGACTGGCTATCCTCCTCCTCCTCCTCAATGATACGATTAACGATGATAGCTTGGAAGATCATTTTGGTTTATGGGTGACGCCACCAGTGGCTAAGGCCCAATTTTTCAGCCCCTGTTTAACAGGGGCGTGTAATTAAAATTTTTGATGCAATACTTTGCAACAGGCCTCATTGCTGTGCTCCAAGTACAGTATCTGTGAGGGGTTGCAGTGTTGTGCCACCAGTGCCTAAGGCCCAATTTTTCAGCCCCTGTTCAACAGGGGCATGCAATTATAATTATTGATCTAATAATTCACAGCAGGGCCCATTGCTGCGCCCACCAAGAGTAACTGTCAGGCCTTACAGTGTTGTGGCACCAGCACCACCATCACCACCACCACCACCACCAAAGGCCCAATTTTTCAGCCCCTGTTCAACAGGGGCATGCAATTATAATTATTGATCTAATAATTCACAGCAGGGACCATTGCTGCGCCCACCAAGAGTAACTGTCAGGCCTTACAGTGTTGTGGCACCAGCACCACCATCAAAGGCCCAATTTTTACTACCACTGATCAACAATTATATGTTATTACAATTCCTGATATTATACTTGACAGCAGGGCGTTCCAGCACCCACCAAGAATAACTGTGAGTGCTTTCAGTGTTGTGCCAACACCAACACCTAAGGGGCCAATTTCTGCAGAGTATATACGGAAGGTCCCTACTTTCAAACATCCAACTTACAAACTACTACTACTTGCAAACGGAAGAAGACAACAGGAAGTGAGAGGAAATCTACCCCTTGGAAGGAAAATTCTCTCCTTTAAGAATTAATATGGGGGGGCGTGGCTTGCGCGTGCACGGAGATGGCCGCTTAAGCAGTGAGCTCCGCCATCCAGACCGGACAATCAGCGACTATCGAGCACTGACTACCTGCTACTCTGCCCCACAGCACAGCGATCGTACCTGCCAGGCTGCGCCGTCATGTCGTCCTGCAAACGCATCCAGGATAGAGGCTTAAAACGCCTGGAATCCTTCTCCTTCCAGCCCCGCCGGCGAAACCAAGATGGCGGCGCCGGACCCTCAGCGCACCACTCTCTGCAGTTCTCGGATCCCCCGGGGGGCCATCCACAAAACATACCAGCTGGAAATCATTCCTCCCTTCCTTTGGATACCTCTCCTGCAACCCCGGTGTCCCAGAGCCCGGCAAAATCGAGGATGCGGATGGATCTCTCGGACCAGGCCTCAATCACAGTGAGTACAGGCCTGCATAATAACTCTGCTGTTTCTTCATTACAATCCTCCATAGCACAATTCCCAACATCAGGACAACCGGTGCTAGACACCACTATGAAAGACATGCTCCTATCGCTGCAGTCTTCTCTCATGTCCAACTTCTCATCCCTGATTAATACTTTCTCACTAGAAATGAAACACATGGACAATAGGGTGCAATGTGTGGAAAACAAAATGGAGGAATGTACTGACACTGTTAATGAATTAGTGGATGCATACAATGATCAGAAAGAGGAATCTCTCTGGATCAAAGCGAAATTAGCGGACCTCGAGGACCGTTCCAGACGCAATAACCTTAAAATACGCGGAATCCCTGAGTCCGTTCAACCTACAGAATTGCGCAATTACGCCACCGCTATGTTTTCCAGCATGCTCCCGGAACTCTCCCCGATTGAGCTTACGTTTGATCGTATACACAGGCTGCCTAAACCACGCCACTTGGAAGCAGAGGTACCCCGAGATGTACTTCTGCGAGTACATTTTTTCCAAGCGAAAGAACAGATACTTAGGAAAGCTAGAGAACTGTCACCACTCCCTGCACCATACTCTGATATACAACTGTTTGCAGACCTATCTCAACATACACTCCAAATGCGTCGGCAACTTAAAACTATCACTAAGGCGATGAACAATCACAAAATTATATACAAATGGCGCCACCCAGCGACCATCTTGGTCACTTACAACGGCATTCCTCACACCATCTCCACTCTGGAAGGGGGCTTGAAACTACTTAAAGCATGGGGAATCCTACCAGATCCTCCCCTCAACCAATCTGACGATGACGGTACACCAAACCCGTTCACCTTTGGAAGTAACAGGGAGAACCGCAGAAACAACCAACGTTGATCTACTAGCTCAAATTGCATCTTTATGCGACTACCTTAGTCCGGTCTGGTCGCGTGCTTAACACCAGCTTACTGAACTTTCCCCCATTAGTTGTCAGGTGCTCTGAGGAGCTGGTTCATGCTGACACACCTGTGAGCTTAGTTTGTTCACTTAGTCTTTACTAAAAAGCGGGGTCTATTTTTTTTTTTTTTTCTTCTTGACCCTGTTTTTTTTTTTTTTGTGTTGTTTTTCTCTCTTTTTGATTGCGCTTCTGCAAGTGCCTTCACCTGCTTCAGACATCTACAGTTCGTTCACGCAGGAAGTTTGTTGATCTTCAAATCTAACTTGTTTTATACCGCTATAGATCCAAGGACTGAATTTACTACTTCCTTCTCACATCTCCAACAGAGGTACTCTCGCCCACATCGACCGGTGGATTGATTATTCCTCCTTCATTCTTCCACAACTGTAAGTAGTTGCTTCACGGACTCACCACACCTCCATTCAGCATGGGGATCACTATCCTATCACTCAATGCGAATGGACTAAACCACCCAGCAAAAAGGTCCTCCCTATGGAAATCAGCCATTACCCAGAACTGTGACATTCTTTGCGTACAGGAGACGCACTTTGTTGCGACTTCCTCTCCTGCCTGCCAACACAAACAATTCCCCCATGTGTTTCGCTCCTCCTTTGATAAAAAACAACGCGGAGTAATGATAGCGATCAGAAACACTGTTGCTTTCACCCTGCAGAACTGTGTCATTGACCCGGGAGGGCGATATATTATCCTAATTTGCACAATCAACAATATCTCCTTTAGCCTGGTCTCCATTTATGCCCCAAACCATGGCCAAATGACTTTTCTCAGGAAGACACTTCGGGCTGCCCGTAAGATCCAACAAGGTCATTTGCTCATTTGTGGGGACTTTAATATGGTCCCGAACAACTCAATAGACTCCACTGCGGGGACTCACAGAACTACCTCTCCTTTAGATCCGTTTATTAGTTCCAATGATCTATTTGACGTGTGGAGGTGTTGTCATGCGAGCGAGAGGGATTTTACGTTCCTTTCGCCGTGTCACAATACCTACTCACGGATTGATTTATTCCTAACTGACAGTCGGTTACTGCATAAAATTTCAAACTCTACCATTCATACCACCACCTGGTCAGACCATGCCCCCATTAGCATTACCATATCTGACGGATCTTGTCAACCCAATAACTTTATTTGGAGAGTCAATAACTATCTCCTAACTACACCACTCTATTCTACCCATATTGAGCGCCAATTGGAAGAGTACTTTTCAATCAATCAGGCATCGGTATCTGACCCGCTGGTGTTATGGAACGCACACAAGGCAGTCATGCGAGGTGTGTTCATCCAAATGGGAGCTAGAGCCAAAAAAAAAAGGACCCAACGGTTAGATGAACTCACAGCTGAGATAGCCAGATCCGAATCACTGAATAAATCCAACCCATCACCACTTCTCCAATCTAAAATATTCACCCTTCGCCACGAGCTAAGGGCCCTTCTACTTGAAAAATGTGCTAAATCATACAGAATTCTCAAAGCCACTTCATACACTACAGGGAACAAGGCAGGAAAGGCAATGTCCCTTCGAGTTAAGGGTCATAGAACCAAAACAAAAATCCCGTACATACATCACCCTCACACGAACGAAAAACTTCTTAAACCCCAAGACATAGCGAACTCCTTTAGTACCTACTATGAAGATCTATACAACCTCAAGGATGATGCCTCCACTACCCAACCCTCCCAGGCGGGGATTGGATCCTTCCTAGGAGGTTTGAATCTCCCGACTGTGTCCCCCCAACAACTTGAGAAATTAAATACTCCCTTCACAGCTGAGGAAATACTTGCAACAATAAATAATCTACCTAACTCCAAATCCCCTGGCCCTGACGGCTTCACTGGGGAATAATATAAGAAGTTCAAGCATGTATTAGCTCCCACTCTGTGCCAACTGTTCAACCTAACAGCAACTTCAGCCTCCTTCCCTACTGATATGCTCAATGCCATGATTATAACCCTCCCTAAACCTGGCAAAGACCCCACATCTCCAAAAAACTTCCGACCCATTTCACTGCTCAACCTTGATTTAAAAATTTACGCCAAAGTGATAGCCAACAGACTAGAGGACATACTTCCTTTCCTTATATCAATAGACCAATCAGGATTCACTAAAGGACGCCAAGCGTCGGACGCCACTAGAAGGATAATCAATATCATACATCATGTAGAAACGCAAAAAATCCCGGCCCTTCTATTATCACTAGATGCCGAAAAGGCCTTCGATAGGGTCCACTGGGGATATATATCGGAGGTTCTATACAAGTTCGGTATTACGGGTACGATACACAATGCCATAATGGCCCTATACTCCAATCCTTCGGCCAAAGTATTTTCTGCAGACACCCTTTCCTCTCCATTCCAAATTACCAATGGTACAAGACAAGGTTGCCCACTCTCACCCATTATATTCAACCTAGTCATGGAACCCCTTGCCGAACATATCAGAAATAACAGCGAAATCTCGGGTATACCCATTGCTGGTTTAGACCATAAGATAAGTTTGTTTGCAGACGACGTGATCCTTATGATCATGGACCCTGACAGATCCCTTCCTGAGGTCCAGAGGACGCTAGCCTGGTTTAGTGAAGTATCATACTACAAAGTCAATGAAACTAAATCATACGTGCTCAACTTAGGTCTGGACACGCCCACAGAAAACCAACTCAAAATGAAATTTCCATACACTTGGGCTAAAAATAGCATAACTTACTTGGGCATCCAGCTGACTACTACAACAAAAGCACTGTTTGCTTCTAACTATTTGCCAATCAGATCCACTCTTCAAACGCATCTCACCAGACTGGCGTCCTTTGAATTCTCGTGGATGGGTCGATTGGCAGCATTTAAAATGTTCCATCTTCCCCAAATCTTGTACCTATTTAGAACTATACCAATTCCTATACCTCTTTACTACTTCAAATCATTGCAATCGATCCTGACCAAATTTCTTTGGAAAGGCAAAAAAGCTAGATGCAGCCATGCTCAACTAATCAAACATCGCTTAGCAGGAGGGACTGGTTCTGTTGACTTTCAGGATTACTACATGGCATCTATACTCACACAAGCAAAGGAATGGTTTCTAGAATCCCCCCCAACCACGTTGTGGGGGAAGATAGAGGCATCTATGGTACCAGGAGGCAATTTAGCTTCTTGGCTATTCATCTCACCACTAAGGACAAGGCCCCACATCTACGTCTCACCGACCATGAAGGCGACTTGCAAGGTTTGGTCCAGATTTACACAGCTCTCAGCACTCTACCCCAATCAAGCGACCATCCCCGTCACCATAGACTCCCTGACCCACATACTAGAAACAGCCTCCTACACACATTGGAAACACAAGGGCATTATATATATCTCAGATCTACTTTATAATACTCGCATCAAATCCTTTACCGAACTTCAGACAGAATACCAACTCTCGCACTCTGATTGGTTCTTATACGCACGCACCCATCATTGCCTCACTTCACTTAAAGCATGGGCATGGAAAATACCCCAAATAGCGTGGATTTTTTATAGATCCCCTGCACATCATCGGAGGGGAATTTCTCGGTTCTATTCTTTACTAAGACAAAAATCCACCTTTACTACTTCAACAGCACTATTGCGCTGGGAAAATGATTTAGGACAACAATTCACAATTCTACAATGGGAAACAGCGTGTAAATCCACATACAAAGCTACGTGCTGCTCAACATTGTGGGAACTTACGTTTAAACTGACGTACCGGTGGTACTTGACTCCTGACAGATTATCCAAATTTAACTCATCACTCCCTAGCACATGTTGGAGGAACTGCGGACAAAAAGGTGATCTATTGCATACATTTTGGAAATGTTCCAAACTTAAACATTATTGGTACTCCGTTTTCCAATTAATATTTGAGGTCACTCGTCTGCCAATCATAGCCTCACCATCCTTAGCCCTACTATCCCTGGAAATAGAAAAAATCCCAAATCCATCAAAACACATTATAATTCACATACTACTAGCAGCTCGCCTTAGTATAACCCGTAAGTGGAAAGACCCAATTCCCCCTACGATTAAAGATGTAGTTCAATCCACTCATGAACACTTTACACACGAAAATTCCCTAGCACTAAAGCAGAATAGTAGAATGAAGATTGCCCAACTATGGGAAATGTGGAAAGAATGGATTAAATCTCCCGGTCTCACAACAGCGTTCACTCGTTAACTTGGTTTGTTATCTTGTCTGTTATTCTGTGGGTACAGAGGGCACTTGACGAGGGGGGGGGGGTCAACACGCGAGCACAGTTTTGCTCCCTATAAGGGGTGCTTAAGTGGGGTCTCCCCTCTCCACCCTAACTTACATGAATAGCTTTACCTGTCCTCTGTACCAACCTCCACCTTGGTACTAGAATTTGACCAATGCACTATCTGTTTGTGGATGAACCCGTAATACTTATGTAACGACAGACAGAATATTACTGATTGTTTTCTTGTTGTACAATCCAAATCTTATGTGGACGGACATGTTACATTTGTAAGCACTTTCTTATATTATATTCTTATATTTTTTTTTGTTTATGACTCTGTAACATTTGAAATATGCCAATAAAAATTCATTGAGGAAAAAAAGAATTAATATGGGAGAAAGGTGTCTCCTCTCTACTGATGCTTTATCACCAATCCTTGTTTCAATAAAAACACCACATTTCAAAAACAGTTGTCATTGGGACACAAAGTGAGGTGAAATGTTCTGAACAGGGGCACAGACAGCAAAAAAATTGTGACAGGGGTGATAACCGTTCCCTATGTTTTACAAAAAGCTATAAAAAAGGAATTTGCCATGGAGCTCCACTTAAACAATGCAGCTGTTCAAAATTATAAACAGATTCTACATAAGAACAAACCTACAGTCCCTGTCTTGTATGCACCGCCTGTATACGGCTGTTCAGAGTATATAGGTCCTTTTTTATTTTGTGTGCGGGGTTCCCCTTAATATCCATACAAGACCCAAAGGGGCTGGTAATGGGCTGGGGTAGGGGGGGGGGGGGTTGATGGGGTAGCTATGCCATTTTTCCTAAAGATTTTCATCCATATTACCGGGACCAGACATTGCATTAAAGCCGCAAGCAGTTTTAAATGACTTTTTTCCCTTTAGAAATGTTATTTTGTGCAGGAACAGTTCTAAACACGGGAAACACGTGGCACTTCACAGGCATACTTTAGACACCCCCCAGGTACAATATTTAAAGGAATATTTGACTTTTTTTTTTTCACTTTATGCATCATTAAAATGACTGCTCCCGGAAAACGTCCGTTTTTAAAACTTCTTTTTGCATTGATACATGTCCCCTGGTGCAGAAGCCGGGTTCCCAAACTCTGTTTCGGACAATAACATGGATAATAGTCGTTATAATTAGCACTTTAGAATCCGAACGTTCGCATCCATTGTATTTAATAGGGTTCTAATGTTCGTGCGAACTTTCGGTCCGTTTGCGGGTTCTGGTGCGAACCGAACCCGGGGGTGTTCGGCTCATCACTACTCCTGACCATATTACACCTTAACTTAGCCTGTATTGCTGCTTTTTCCTGGTGTGTTACACAAACAGGATTTTGCGGCACTTACAGCAGGCCGAGTGTGCCTCCTGACCATATTACACCTTAACTTAGCCTGTATTGCTGCTTTTTCCTGGTGTGTTCACAAACAGGATTTTGCGGCACTTACAGCGGGCGGAGTGTGCCTCCTGACCATATTACACCTTAACTTAGCCTGTATTGCTGCTTTTTCCTGGTGTGTTACACAAACAGGATTTTGCGGCACTTACAGCGGGCGGAGTGTGCCTCCTGACCATATTACACCTTAACTTAGCCTGTATTGCTGCTTTTTCCTGGTGTGTTACACAAACAGGATTTTGTGGCACTTACAGCGGGCGGAGTGTGCCTCCTGACCATATTACACCTTAACTTAGCCTGTATTGCTGCTTTTTCCTGGTGTGTTACACAAACAGGATTTTGCGGCACTTACAGCGGGCGGAGTGTGCCTCCTGACCATATTACACCTTAACTTAGCCTGTATTGCTGCTTTTCCCATTTCCCTGCAGGCCATTAGAATGTCTGGAAGGCAAACAAGGAGAGGCAGACAGTCAGGAGCCAAAAAAAGAGGGCAAGCAGGCTCTGTGTCTAGTGACAACAGTGCTGGTCGTGGATGCGGTGCATCGCCATCAGCACGTGGCCATGGGACACGCTTGTCCTTCTTTTCGGCAGCTGGACGTGTTGAGCCGCATCATGCCGAAGACTTGGTAGAGTGGATGACCAAGCCCTCCTCATTCTCCTCATCCTCTCTCACCCAGGCTCAGGGTACTGGCAAAGCAGCTGCCAAAGCGTCCTCTTCCCTGGTATCAATGTCATCATCAGTCACTCCTTCCCTAGACCAACCATGTCCTCCTGAGGAGTCCCCGAACTGTTTGAGCACAGTGTTGGGTACATGCTCCAGGAGGATGCCCAGCGTTTCGAAGGGTCTGATGATGATACCCAGCTAGAGGAAGGCAGTAGCATGGGAGCAGAGAGAGGGGATGCTCAAGAAGGACACCAATCTGGCAGTCATGTTCCAGCAGCTGCAGCATACTGCCAGATTGGCTCCAGTGATGAGGAGGGAGGGGATGATGAGGTCACTGACTCCACGTGGGTGCCTAATAGGAGAGAGGAGGAGGAGGAGGAGGATGAGGAGGTGGCACATCTCCAACGAGGCATGATGCCCTCGGGGGGCCAGTGTAAGGGCAGCACACCGACGGAATCACACCGCAGAGCTCCGCCTGTGCAAGGCGCTGCCTCTGCCCGTTATTCAAAAAGTTCTTTGGTGTGGGCCTTTTTTGAGTCGAGTGCATCAGATCGCACAGCTGCTGTTTGCAACATATGTCTCAAGCGTATATCGCGTGGCCAAAACATCACCTGCTTGGGCACCACATGCTTGACCAGACATATGTTGACCTGCCATACAGCTCGTTGGCAAGCCTACCTTAAAGACCCACACCAAAGAACAAAGCTGACCTCTTCTTGCACCGCATCAGCTGGGATCTCCAACCCCACTATACCTTCAGTCCTCTCTGAAACCTGCTCTGAGAGGAATGAAGGTGTAGAATTAGGTGTGTCACAGCCAAGTACTTGCGGGCACTCTGCTAGCAGTACACCAACGTCCGATTCTAGCAGGCAAATTTCCCTGCCCCAGCTGCTGGACCGTCGAAAGAAGTTCACTCCCAGCCATCCACATGCCCTGCGGTTGAATGCTAGCTTGGCTAAATTACTAGCGCTTCAACTGCTGCCTTTTCAGTTGGTAGACTCGGCCCCCTTCTGTGAGTTTGTGCAATGTGCGGTTCCTCAGTGGCAGGTTCCCAAACGCCACTTTTTCTCACGGAAGGCGATTCCGGCTCTCTACCGGCATGGGGAAGGCAATGTCTTGGCCTCACTGGACAGGGCGGTCAGTGGTAAGGTGCATATTACCGCTGACTCATGGTCCAGCAGGCATGGACAGGGACGTTACCTTTCTTTCACGGCCCATTGGGTCACTCTTTTGGCAGCTGGGAAGGATGCAGAACAAGGTGCAGTAGTGTTGGAGGTTGTTCCACCGCCACGCCTCCAAAATGCTACTACTGGTTGTGACACACCTCTGTCCTCCACCCCCTCCTCTTCTTCTTCCTCCGTGGCCTCTTCCTGTGCTTTGTCCTCGGAACCAGCGGTGCTCCGTAGGCGTTCAAGGGGCTACGCAAGTACGCAGGCAAAAATATGCCATGCCGTGCTTGCGCTGGTGTGTTTGGGGGACAGGAGCCACACTGGGGCAGAGGTTCTGTCTGCTCTGCAGGGGCAGGCCGAGAGGTGGTTGACGCCACGCCAGCTTAAGCCAGGAATGGTGGTTTGCGACAATGCCACCAACCTCCTCTCCGACAGGGACAACTGACCCATGTGCCCTGTGTGGCTCACGTCCTTAACCTGGTGGTGCAGCGGTTCTTGGGCAGGTACCCGGGCTTACAGGATGTCCTGAGTCTGTGTGCATTTCCGCAGATCTTATAATGCCAGTGCTCGCCTGGCTGAGCTGCAAAAGGAGTTGAACCTGCCCAAGAACCGCCTTATATGTGACATGCCCACCAGGTGGAACTCAACGTTGGCCATGCTGCAGCGGCTGCACACGCAGCAGAGGGCCATCAATGAGTACCTGTGTGACTACGGCACCAGGACAGGGTCAGGGGAGCTCGGGTTTTTTTCACCACGCCAGTGGGGCATGATCAGGGATGCATGCACTGTCCTGGCACCATTTGAGGAGGCCACGAGGATGGTGAGCAGTGACAGTGCATGCATCAGTGACACTGTACCTCTTTTCCACCTGTTGGAACATACGCTGCTTGGAATAATGGACAGGGCACTTGAGGCAGAACAGAGGCAAGAAGAGGAGGACTTCCTTGCCTCTCAAGGCCCCCTTTACCCAGACAGTGTTCCTTCTGTCCCACCCATCGCACAGGAAGAAGAGGAGGAGGAGGAGGAGGAGGATTGTGTCAGCATGGAGGTGGAGCCTGGCACTCAGCATCATCAGCAGCAGTCTTTTAGGGATGATTTACAGTCCCAAGAAACCAGTGGACTTGTACGTAGCTGGGAGGAGGTGGCTGCGGATCATGTCGTCCTTAGTGACCCAGAGGACTCTGGACTGAATGCCTCAGCTAACCTACGCTGCATGGCCTCCCTGATCCTGCAAAGTCTGCGGAAGGATCCTCGTATTCTTCGGATCAAGGAGAGGGACCATTACTGGCTGGCCACTCTCCTTGATCCACGGTACAAGGGTAAGGTTGCGGACCTTATCTTACCGTCGCAGAGGGAGCAGAGGATGAGACAACTCCGGGAGGCCTTGCAGAAAGGTCTGTGCAACGCGTTCCCAGAGACTGGGAGGTTACAAACTCCTGGTCTTGGACAACGAGTTGCTGAGGCTTCGGTCAGTCAAAGAAGGAGCGGTGGGGAAGGTGGCCGTCTGACCGAAGCGTTCAGACAATTATTTAGTCCGCAGCCCCAAGGTATGATCGGTTCCAGCAACCATCGCCAGCGTCGGATATACATGGTGCAGGAATACCTAGGGGCAAGGTCAGACTTGGACACCTTCCCCACCGAAAATCCTCTGGTTCAAATCCTCTGGTTCAAAAAAAAATACGGTCGAAAAATTTATACAATAACATGGACAGGCGTTTTTAAGCTGAAAAAAAAAGGTTAAAACCGCGGCTGTAAAAACGTCTGTGGGCATGAGGCCTGATAGTTCTCCCACTGCTTTGGACCCTTATATTTTCTTAGTGTGCTGGTGACATATATCTCTTGTTTTATAGTAGGAAGGGAGCTCACTGCAGAACATGTGAAAGGGCCCGTTGTGGGATCGTAGTAAAGGGCCCAGGATATATATATATATATATGTATATATATATATATATATAAATAATTGCATTTTATAGTTGGCCCCCCTACTTTTGTCCCTGTCCCCCCATGTGCCCCCCCTAAATATGAAAGCTGGAGACGCCACTGTATGCTCAGAATAATTTGTGAGTTATGACTCACACGATTTGACATAGTAATGTCTGAACTTTTCAGAAAAAGCTGCATACTGCATTGACAACACCGTGGCTAAGTAGTTAGCACTTCTGCTTAGCAGTATTGGGGTCATTGGTTCAACTACCAAACATGGTACTACCTGCATGGAGGTTGCATGTTCTCCATGTGCCTATGTGGGTTTCTGCCCACAGGCATGCTGGTAGGCAAATTGGCCCTAATATGTGTATGTATGAATGTGAGTTAGAGACCTTAGATTGTATGTTCCTTTGAGGGCAGGGACTGAGGTGAATATACAATATATATATATATTGTGAGGGGGCTAGCTCGGCAGCGGGTATGTGTGACCCCCGGGATGGGCTCCCCACCCAAAAACAGGCCCAGCAGACGGAGGTTGTGGTTTTCAAAATCAAAAAAGGTGCGGTTTATTTTCTATTTACAGTGACAAAAACACAGCAAGGCAAAAAAAACAAACACAAAATAAATCCTGGTCAACTTGACCTCTGACTAAACTTACAGGTTTCCTAACTAACGACTGGGATCAGCCTAGTGCTGTCCTAGTCCCTGGTTTTAAATGTCCAAGCAAAATATAGCCACACAGGCTTTCTCTCACCGCACAGGGGTTCACTCTCCCTAGACAGTCCACACAGGTCTGCTTCCAGGCATGAGCTAACATCTAATGAAGCTGGGCTTTCTTATAGAGGCCTAAATGAGCTGACAAGGTTCAGCTGGTCTCATCAACTCCCTGTCTGCACGACGCCCAGCCCTCTCCCTAGAGGTATGAGTCATCAATGAGCCCACTAGTCTCAGCTGGGCTTATACAACTCTCCACCTAGCTGTATAAGTCAGCGTAAAGCCTGAATCTGGGCGAAATATATCTACCCCCCTGGATGCAACCAGGTGACTTTACCTTCCTGCTGTCACATACCCCCCCCTCTTGTTTTAACCTCGGGGTTGGAACACCAGCAATCAGGCATTCATGTACTCGAGACAAAGCATCCACATTCCCCATTTGAACGCCAGGGCGATGCTTTACTGTGAAGTTGAATTCCTGGAGGGCCAGGAACCACCTATTCACTCTTCTATTTGTTTCCTTGTTTTGAGCCATCCACTTTAACGGAGCGTGATCCGTAACCATGTCAAAGTGCCTACCTAGCAGGTAGTACCGAAGGGAATCTAGAGCCCACTTCACCGCTAAACACTCCTTTTCAACGGTGGCGTAATTTACCTCATGGGACTTCAACTTCCTGCTGAGGTAAATGACTGGGTGCTCTTCCCCGTTCCAGACCTGGGACAATACTGCTCCTAACCCCACATCTGACGCATCACTTTGTACGACAAAGTCTCTAGAGAAGTCGGGTGAGTACAACACTGGCTGGCTACATAAGGCTTGTTTCAAGAATTGGAATGCTGCCTCAGCCTCGGGGGTCCATTTAATCATGACCGACCCTTTCCCCTTCGTCAGGTTGGTTAGGGGCACAGCCTTAGAAGCAAAGTGGGGAATGAATCGCCGATAATACCCAGCGATTCCCAGAAAGGCTCGTACCTGCTTCTTGCTGTTGGGACGTGGCCAACTCTGGATGGCCTCGACTTTGTTGAGTTGGGGTTTTATTACTCCCCTCCCAATGGTGTACCCAAGATATTTGGCCTCCTCCTGCCCAATGGTACACTTCTTGGGGTTAGCCGTAAACCCTGCTTCCCGAACAGAGTCCAGGACTGCTTGCACTTTTGGCAGATGTGAGGCCCAATCTGTGCTATGGACAATTATGTCATCCAGGTAA
This sequence comes from Rana muscosa, assembly GCA_029206835.1. Lineage (NCBI taxonomy): Eukaryota > Metazoa > Chordata > Amphibia > Anura > Ranidae > Rana > Rana muscosa. The sequence continues at coordinate 133,435,911 of CM055122.1, read as the reverse complement.
GCCGCAGCATACTTCCGATGGGGCCTCAGCATCTGGTCCATTTTCCGCTGGAATGTGGCCGGCGCATTCTGTAACCCGAACGGCATTCTTTTATATTGGAACGCCCCGTCTGGGGTTACAAATGCGGTTTTCTCTTTGGCCGACTTGGCCAGGGGGATTTGCCAATACCCTTTTGTGAGGTCAAGAGTCGTCATGTATCGGGCTGTTCCCAGCCGGTCGATCAACTCATCTATACGTGGCATGGGGTAGGTGTCAAATTTTGTAACTTTGTTCAACTGACGAAAATCGTTACAAAATCGCCAGCTCCCATCCGGTTTAGGCACCAACACAATGGGACTAGACCAATCACTTTGGGACTCCTCTATCACCCCTAAGTTCAGCATTCTCTGTACTTCCTCCCGTATTGCCTCCCGTCGGGCCTCTGGGATCCGATAGGGTTTTAACTTCACCCTTTCACCGGGCGGGGTAATAATGTCATGCTCTACCCCAGATGTTTGTCCCGGCAGCTCAGAGAATACCTCCTTGTTGCGAAGTACAAACTCCTTAACCTCCTGTTGTTGGGGTTGTGACAAGGTGGCTGCGATTCCAACCTCAGGAATCACGCAACCAGTTTGAGCTGGTGACCAAGTGTCTGCGACTAGGGACTCTCTATCCCTCCAGGCTTTCAACAGATTAACGTGATAGATCTGTTCGGGCTTTCGCCTTCCTGGTTGTCTGACCTTGTAATTCACTTCGCTCACTTTTTCCATTATCTCGTAGGGGCCTTGCCATTTGGCAAGGAATTTACTTTCAACCGTAGGGACAAGTACCAATATCCTATCCCCCGGGGAAAAGGTACGGGTCTTGGCTCCACGGTTGTACACTCTCTGCTGTGCCAACTGCGCTTGGGCCAAATGTTCCTTCACGATGGGCATTACCTGTGCAATTCGATCTTGCATCAGGGCGACATGCTCAATCACACTCCTGTGGGGAGAACTCTCACTTTCCCAAGTTTCCTTGGCAATATCCAACAGCCCTCTTGGGTGTCTCCCATACAGTAACTCAAAGGGGGAGAATCCCGTAGAGGATTGGGGCACCTCCCTAATAGCAAACATCAAATAAGGAAGTAGACAGTCCCAATCCTTTCCATCCCTATCCACCACTTTCTTCAACATTTGTTTTAGGGTTTTGTTGAATCTTTCAACCAGCCCATCGGTTTGGGGGTGATACACAGATGTACGTAATTGCGTCACTTTGAACAATTTACACAGCTCCTTCATAACCCGGGACATAAAGGGTGTACCTTGGTCCGTAAGCAGTTCTTTACAAATACCCACCCGGCTAAAAACAAGAGATAGCTCTTTGGCTATGGTTTTGGCCGAGGTATTTCTGAGAGGGATCGCTTCTGGATAACGGGTGGCATAGTCCATTATAACCAATATGTACTGGTGCCCCCTAGCGGACTTGATTATAGGACCTACCAAATCCATTGCGATTCTCTCAAACGGGACCTCAATGATGGGTAGAGGGACCAGCGGGCTACGGAAGTGTGGCATCGGGGCCGACCTCTGACACACAGGGCAGGAGGAACAATAATTTTCTATGTCCTTCATCACCCCAGGCCAATAGAATCTCTGTAATACCCTCTCTCGGGTTTTCTCTGTCCCCAGATGACCTCCAAGAATGTGCCCATGGGCCAACTCCAACACCAACTTCCTGTAAGGTTTGGGCACCACCAGCTGCTCAACGGTTTCTTCTGCCCTTTTTGCCACCCGATACAGTAGGTCCTTCTCTACGCTGAAGTATGGGTAAGTGCAGGTATTATCTGGGTTCACTAACTCGCCATCTATTTTCACTACGTTTTCCCGTGCCTTTATTAGGGCGGGGTCTTTCAACTGTTCTGTGGCAAAGTTTTCCCTGTGAACCTCAAGATCAGAAAACTCCACAGACGGTAGGTTTTCGTCTGAGGAGGTGGGCTCCTCTCCAGTTTCTTGAGTCTCCCCTGCCAATACTGACAAGGGAAATTCGGGAGAGTCCTCACCACTCTCAGAGGAGTTCTGGCTATCATATTCCTGGTACATAGGGGCACCAGTGGGGGGCTCATGATCATCCCACAGTTCCCAGAACTTCGGAAAATCCCTTCCCACAATGGCGTCATGCGGTAACTGAGACACTAAGCCCACTGGATGAGAAAGGGTACCTTTGGGGGTCTCGAAACACACTGTAGTCACTGGATACTCTCGGGTGTCCCCATGCACACAAATAACGGCTACCTTGCTATTCCCAGAGACCTCTGTTTTAACTAACTCAGCCTTTATCAGGGTCACAAGGCTACCTGAATCCAGCAATACCACAACATTTCTACCATTAATACACATTTTGCATAAATGTTTCTCAGTTCCCCGAATGGCAGTGCATGCGACTGTCGCACACAGCGACTGACGTCTGCCCGTCAGAAAGTCACACTGCATGGGTTCCTCCAAAACCGGGCAATTTGCTGCAATATGTCCCGCTTGCCGGCAGCGGTAGCAAATGATCCTTCTTGCCGCCTCTTGAGCCGCTGATTTCCCAGGCTGTTCTCGCCAAACTTGGGGTAGAGCTCCCACCCTCTCACTCTCTCCACCCTCACCCCTTGGAATCCTCTTATCCGCCCCTGGGGATGGTCTGGTCTTAGGGTGGAAAGTCCGAGTGTCTCTGGAAGAGGCCGTCAGGTTCTCTGTAGCCAAGTATTTCTCCACACGATCCACAAGACCATCGGCCGTCTCTGGGTCTCCATGGCTTACCCACTTTTGGATGGCAGTAGGAAGAGCTCTCAAAAACCGATCCATTACAACACGTTCCACAATCTTTGGTGCGGACAAAGTCTCTGGCTGTAGCCACTTTCTGCTCAGGTGAATGAGATCATACATTTGAGACCTGGGGGGTTTTCCAAGCTGGAAAGTCCAGTTATGCACACGCTGAGCCCGGACAGCCAGGGTGACACCCAGCCTTGCCAATATTTCAGCTTTTAGCATCACATAGTCTTTTGCTTGGTCAGGCTCTAGGTCATAGTAAGCTTTCTGCGATTCACCCGTTAACAGAGGAGCCACCAGTCCAGCCCACTGCTCCTCAGGCCACTTTTCTCTTTCAGCGGTCCTTTCAAATGTGGTCAAAAATACCTCTGGATCATCCTCTCCAGTCATTTTTGTCAATAAACGACTCACCCCAAAGGACGCGGTATTAGTGGGACGGCTTTCCTCACCGGTCTGCGGACGTTGCTGCATTACTGCTTCCATCTGTTGTTGTAGTCTCTGCTCTTGCTTCTGCAACAGGTCTATGAAGCGGGCCTCAGATTGCTGTTGGGCTTGTTGCTGAGCCTCCAGACTCTGTTGTAAAGTTGCAAGGCTCTGTTGATGAGCTTGCTGCTGGGCTGCAAGGCTCCTTTGCAAACCTGCATTTGTCTGCTGTTGATTGGCATTTGCTAGAGCCAGCTGTTTCAGTATCTCCTCCATGCTGGCTTAAAAAAAACTGCCACTGGTTCTCCACCAACTGTGAGGGGGCTAGCTCGGCAGCGGGTATGTGTGACCCCCGGGATGGGCTCCCCACCCAAAAACAGGCCCAGCAGACGGAGGTTGTGGTTTTCAAAATCAAAAAAGGTGCGGTTTATTTTCTATTTACAGTGACAAAAACACAGCAAGGCAAAAAAAACAAACACAAAATAAATCCTGGTCAACTTGACCTCTGACTAAACTTACAGGTTTCCTAACTAACGACTGGGATCAGCCTAGTGCTGTCCTAGTCCCTGGTTTTAAATGTCCAAGCAAAATATAGCCACACAGGCTTTCTCTCACCGCACAGGGGTTCACTCTCCCTAGACAGTCCACACAGGTCTGCTTCCAGGCATGAGCTAACATCTAATGAAGCTGGGCTTTCTTATAGAGGCCTAAATGAGCTGACAAGGTTCAGCTGGTCTCATCAACTCCCTGTCTGCACGACGCCCAGCCCTCTCCCTAGAGGTATGAGTCATCAATGAGCCCACTAGTCTCAGCTGGGCTTATACAACTCTCCACCTAGCTGTATAAGTCAGCGTAAAGCCTGAATCTGGGCGAAATATATCTACCCCCCTGGATGCAACCAGGTGACTTTACCTTCCTGCTGTCACAATATATATATATATATATATATATATATATATATATTGTGACAGCAGGAAGGTAAAGTCACCTGGTTGCATCCAGGGGGGTAGATATATTTCTCCCAGATTCAGGCTTTATGCCGACTTATACAACTAGGGAGTTGATGAAGCCCAGCTGAGGCTAGTGGGCTCATGAATGATTCATACCTCTAGGGAGAGTGCTGGGCGTCGTGCAGGCAGGGAGTTGATGAGACCAGCTGAAGCCTGTCAGTTCGTTTAAGGCCTCTATAAAAACTCCCAGATTCATTAGGTGTTTGCTCATGCCTGGAACCAGACCTGTGTGGACTGTCTAGGGAGAGTGAACCCCTGTGCGGTGAGGCAAAGCCTGTGTGGCTATTTGTTTGGACTTTTACTAAACCAGGGACTTAGGGACTAGGACAGCACCAGGCTGATCCCAGTTGTTAGTTTAGGAAACCTGCATGTTTAGTCAGAGGTCAAACTGACCAGGATTTATTTTGTTTGTTTCTTTTTGGCTTTGCTGTGTTTTTGTCACTGTACATAGAGAAATAAACCGCACCTTTTGATTTTGAAAACCACAACCTCCGTCTGCTGGCCCTGTTTTTGTGTGGGGAGCCCAACCAGGGGGTCACACACACCCGCTACCGAGTTAACCCCCTCACAGTTGGTGGAGAATGCAGGCAGTTTTTTTTAAGCCAGCATGGAGAGAGATACTTGGCTACAGAGAACCTGACGGCCTCTTCCAGAGACTCTCGGACTTTCCACCCTAAGACCAGACCATCCCCAGGGGCGGATAAGAGGATTCCAAGGGGTGAGGGTGGAGAGAGTGAGAGGGTGGGAGCTCTACCCCAAGTATCTCTCTACACGATCCACAAGTTTACCGGCCGTTTCTGGGTCTCCATGGCTTACCCACTTTTGAATGGCGGTAGGAAGAGCTCTCAAGAAACGATCCATCACAACACGTTCCACAATCTCCGGTGCGGACAAAGTCTCTGGCTGTAGCCACTTCCTGCTCAGGTGAATGAGATCATACATTTGAGACCTGGGGGGTTTTCCAAGCTGGAAAGTCCAGTTATGCACACGCTGTGCCCGGACAGCCAGGGTGACACCCAGCCTTGCCAATATTTCAGCATTTTCTGTACTTCCTCCCGTATTGCCTCCCGTCGGGCCTCTGGGATCCGATAGGGTTTTAACTTCACCCTTTCACCGGGCGGGGTAATAATATCAAGCTCTACCCCAAGTTTGGCGAGAACAGCCTGGGAAATCAGCGGCTCAAGAGGCCGCAAGAAGGATCGTTTGCTACCGCTGCCGGCAAGCGGGACATATTGCAGCAAATTGCCCGGTTGTGGAGGAACCCATGCAATGTGACTTTCTGATGGACAGACGTCAGTCGCTGTGTGCGACAGTCGCATGCACTGCCATTCGGGGAACTGAGAAACATTTATGCAAAATGTGTATTAATGGTAGAAATGTTGTGGTATTACTGGATTCAGGTAGCCTTGTGACCCTGATAAAGGCTGAATTAGTTAAAACAGAGGTCTCTGGGAATAGCAAGGTAGCTGTTATTTGTGTGCATGGGGACACCCGAGAGTATCCAGTGACTACAGTGTGTTTCGAGACCCCCAAAGGTACCCTCTCTCATCCAGTGGGGTTAGTATCTCAATTACCGCATGATGCCATTGTGGGAAGGGATTTTCCGAAGTTCTGGGAACTGTGGGATGATCCTGAGCCCCCCACTGGTGCCCCTATGTACCAGGAATGTGATAGCCAGAACTCCTCTGAGAGTGGTGAGGACTCTCCAGAATTTCCCTTGTCAGTATTGGCAGGGGAGACTCAAGAAACTGGAGAGGAGCCCACCTCCTCAGACGAAAACCTACCGTCTGTGGAGTTTTCTGATCTGGAGGTTCACAGGGAAAATTTTGCCACAGAACAGTTAAAAGACCCCGCCCTAATAAAGGCACGGGAAAACGTAGTGGAAATAGATGGCGAGTTAGTGAACCCAGATAATACCTGCACTTACCCATACTTCAGCGTAGAGAAGGACCTACTGTATCGGGTGGCAAAAAGGGCAGAAGAAACCGTTGAGCAGCTGGTGGTGCCCAAACCTTACAGGAAGTTGGTGTTGGAGTTGGCCCATGGGCACATTCTTGGAGGTCATCTGGGGACAGAGAAAACCCGAGAGAGGGTATTACAGAGATTCTATTGGCCTGGGGTGATGAAGGACATAGAAAATTATTGTTCCTCCTGCCCTGTGTGTCAGAGGTCGGCCCGATGCCACATTTCCGTAGCCCGCTGGTCCCTCTACCCATCATTGAGGTCCCGTTTGAGAGAATCGCAATGGATTTGGTAGGTCCTATAATCAAGTCCGCTAGGGGGCACCAGTACATATTGGTTATAATGGACTATGCCACCCGTTATCCAGAAGCGATCCCTCTCAGAAATACCTCGGCCAAAACCATAGCCAAAGAGCTATCTCTTGTTTTTAGCCGGGTGGGTATTTGTAAAGAACTGCTTACGGACCAAGGTACACCCTTTATGTCCCGGGTTATGAAAGAGCTGTGTAAATTGTTCAAAGTGACGCAATTGCGTACATCTGTGTATCACCCCCAAACCGATGGGCTGGTTGAAAGATTCAACAAAACCCTAAAACAAATGTTGAAGAAAGTGGTGGATAGAGATGGAAAGGATTGGGACTGTCTACTTCCTTATTTGATGTTTGCTATTAGGGAGGTGCCCCAATCCTCTACGGGATTCTCCCCCTTTGAGTTACTGTATGGGAGACACCCAAGAGGGCTGTTGGATATTGCCAAGGAAACTTGGGAAAGTGAGAGTTCTCCCCACAGGAGTGTGATTGAGCATGTCGCCCTGATGCAAGATCGAATTGCACAGGTAATGCCCATCGTGAAGGAACATTTGGCCCAAGCGCAGTTGGCACAGCAGAGAGTGTACAACCGTGGAGCAAAGACCCGTACCTTTTCCCCGGGGGATAGGATATTGGTACTTGTCCCTACGGTTGAAAGTAAATTCCTTGCCAAATGGCAAGGCCCCTACGAGATAATGGAAAAAGTGAGCGAAGTGAATTACAAGGTCAGACAACCAGGAAGGCGAAAGCCCGAACAGATATATCACGTTAATCTGTTGAAAGCCTGGAGGGATAGAGAGTCCCTAGTCGCAGAAACTTGGTCACCAGCTCAAACTGGTTGCGTGATTCCGGAGGTTGGAATAGCAGCCACCTTGTCACAACCCCAACAACAGGAGGTTAAGGAGTTTGTGCTTCGCAACAAGGAGGTGTTCTCTGAGCTGCCGGGACAAACATCTGGGGTAGAGCATGATATTATTACCCCGCCCGGTGAAAGGGTGAAGTTAAAACCCTATCGGATCCCAGAGGCCCGACGGGAGGCAATACGGGAGGAAGTACAGAAAATGCTGAACTTAGGGGTGATAGAGGAGTCCCAAAGTGATTGGTCTAGTCCCATTGTGTTGGTGCCTAAACCGGATGGGAGCTGGCGATTTTGTAACGATTTTCGTCAGTTGAACAAAGTTACAAAATTTGACACCTACCCCATGCCACGTATAGATGAGTTGATCGACCGGCTGGGAACAGCCCGATACATGACGACTCTTGACCTCACAAAAGGGTATTGGCAAATTCCCCTGGCCAAGTCGGCCAAAGAGAAAACCGCATTTGTAACCCCAGACGGGGCGTTCCAATATAAGAGAATGCCGTTCGGGTTACAGAATGCGCCGGCCACATTCCAGCGGAAAATGGACCAGATGCTGAGGCCCCATCGGAAGTATGCTGCGGCTTACCTGGATGACGTAATTGTCCATAGCACAGATTGGGCCTCACATCTGCCAAAAGTGCAAGCAGTCCTGGACTCTGTTCGGGAAGCGGGGTTTACGGCTAACCCCAAGAAGTGTACCATTGGGCAGGAGGATATATTGATTGGGGGGAGATGAAGCCATTAGCCAGCAGATACAGGGCAAGTTACCATTTTTACCAATCACATCCCGGTAATTTTGAAAAAAATTGGAAAAGGGGTGCCCCTGGGATTGTGTGGATTGGAATAAATTATGGATTGCCACCAAGTATATATAGAAAAATATAAAGAATTTTATTTTACATAATACACATATATATCAAAATGATTTAAAATCAAAGAAAGGAACAGACATATACAGTCATTAAAAAACAATTGCATGAGGACACCTTACTACTTGAGACATATAAGTCATATAGCTAGTGGTGACACAACCGACATGTTTCGGATACTCGAGCTATATCTGTGATAGCCTCCATTATTTCCTTCTTCAAGGTTCATGCAATAGTTTAAAGACAATTTAGTCTCTATATAAGAGAAAAAAACACAACATAGTATGTGATAGCTGTATAATACACAACAGTGTACTGGCATGATTACATTATTTTGAATTTCTCCCATATGTGGGCAGCTAGAAGATAGACATTGTTGCAAAGAGAAAATAAATAGAAAATAAAAAATAAAATAACAATAAGAGAGGAAAAGAAGAAAGGGGGAGGGGAGAGAGACGAAGGGAAAAGGAAGAATAAATATACATGAAAGTTCATTTAAGAATACATGGATGTATATAAACATCGTATAATTGTATATCTATACGATACAGTACATCTATATCAAATAGTGTTGCATACATACATTTCCAATGGTAATATAAACATCAGCCGTTTGGAGGAATTGTCCCGGTGATATAGAGCCCAAACGGATATGGTGCGGGTTTAATGGTCGCATAAAGACAATGCAGCGGCCAAACAGACACTGCAGACAAGATGACAGAGCCACGGGGAAATGTATAAGAGGACCAACACCAAAAACGCCCCTCAAAGCTCACAGGGAAGCCTCAAATTGCAGCGGACAGACTGCCACGGCCTCTCTGTAAAAACATACATACATGGATTATAGTTTCTAGATCGCAGACCAGCCCTGTAACCAGGCATCCCATAACTCTGATGAAGTGTTTAAAAAGAAGCTTAATACCTGTCAATGTGGCGCAAGAACATCCACACTCTGGCTGTGCGGCAATTGGCCAAGTCAGGTGGGACTTTTTATAGAGCTGTCGCTGGTGTTGCAGCCAATCAGCTCAAATGGCGCCAAAGGTAAAGCTGCAAAAGGGAGGAATTCAACCAATGGGGTAGAGCGTGGGAGGCCACAACAGGGCTAGACTATGCGTCCGGGTAGAAACCCAATTAACTGCGTATTGTAAATAAAAAGAGAGGTTCTTATAGGACAGGCATCGCATACAGAGGCCGCCCTCGATCCTGGCGGCGTCCGGCGTCACCGCGCACCCACGCAGACGTGAAAGACGTCCACGACACCGGCGCGGTGACGTCAGACGTCGACCCGACCGCCAGCACAACGAAAAGGGCGGAAGTGCTAAAAGAAAATCACTCCGTTGCCCGCACCAGACCCAAAAGGGTCAGCGCAAAGGCAGCACAATTGTATGTGCTGCGCCAAACGGCGCCATCGGAGGAATGGGGAAAAATTGACTAATCCAACACCCCATGGGTAGTAAACCGTGTAACATGAATACCCTCCGTCCCATATGTATGTAATTCTTGGGACAAGGAGAGAAATTTATTCATATGCACATAACCGTCCATTTGCTCAAGTATGAGCAGTCAGCCCCCGATTATCAAAACAACCGGGGGCTGTTTTTGTGCTGGGGAGCGTCAGTGGGCCCAATGGGTGGTCCCCAAATCCCCGGGCTCCAATATGTCAAAAAGTGCAGGGTACAATTGTCATTTGATTAATTTCTAAATAATAAACAGTAATCAACAATGTAATAACTAGGCACCAATCTCCAGTGGGCGAATCATCAGGTAAAGTTCCACCAAATAAATCCAATCTTGTTTAAAAAGGATTTTTTAGTTTTTACATAAATATCTAACCGGCATACATCAGAAACATTAGTATACATGTTATACAGCTGGCAGAGTTCATACATATTTATTTATTTTCCAAAAAAAAAAAAAAAAAAAACCAACACACAAACACGGTATAAACAAATTGTTGAGCTCAGTTTAGCAGATCCCTATCAAACTTCGCAGATGTAAAACCTGGTAGGAAGGGTTTAAAGTTAATTGCCTGGTTCAACCCAGGGGGTGAGGTGGCGTTGAGGATCGAGATCCATCTCAGCTCCCTTTGAAGAAGGTGCTTGTTAAGGTCACCTCCGCGGGGGCTGCGGTGGACCCTGTCCAAAACTAACACCTCAAGGTTTGGTACGCAATCTCCATGAACTTGGGCAGCATGTCTGCCAAGAGGGAGATCAGGATTTTGTTCCTTCATCCCTTTTAGATGCCGGTAAATTCTCTGCCACAATTTTTGTATAGTTTTTCCTACATAAAAGCAGTTACAACTGCAAATAATGAGATATACTACGTCCGTAGTTTGACAGTTTGCATAATGTTTTGGTCGAAATTTTTGGCCATTCGGTAGCCGAATGTTCTTTCTAGTGTTCATATATTTACAGTATGTGCAATTACCACATTGGAAAGTTCCCAGGTCCTTACATGGATCTCCCCTATTGGTGTTCTCAAATTCACTCTGCACTAGCATGTCCTTCAGGGACGTTGCTCGTCTATAGGCAATATTTGGCCTGGGGGGTACTAATGGTCCTATCACAGGATCTGCTGTAAGTAGATGCCAGTGCTTTTGGTAGATTTTAAAAAGTTCAGCGTGATCATCAGAATAAGTGTTAATAATACGATGATCACTTTCACTTTTTTTAGATTTAGATATTAATAATTCGTGTCGATTTAGATTTGAAGTGCGTTTAAAGGCCTTTTTGAGGCACTTATGGCTGTATCCCCTTGCTAGAAGTCTTTGCCTTAAGTTATTAGCTTCTCTTTTATAATCGACCTCGTTAGAGCAATTTCTTTTTATTCTTAAATATTGTCCATAGGGAATAGATTCAACTAGGGATTTAGGGTGAAAACTAGAAGAATGTAGGATTGTATTGCCTGCACTTGGTTTGCGGAACAGCTTACATGATAACATGTTTTGCTTGTCCCTGAAGATCTCCACATCAAGGAAGGTTATGGTATTTGGGTCCGATGTCATTGTGAACTTAAGATTAAAAGTATTTAAGTTTAGGGCGATGAGACACTCATCCAAGCATTGCTGGGAGCCCGTCCATACAATGAAGATGTCATCAATGTACCTGTGCCATAGAGCTACATGGCACAGGTACATTGAGAGATCCCCACTGGAAAAGATTGAATGCTCCCATTCCCCCAGGTACAGGTTGGCGTAGCCAGGGGCACAACTGGTGCCCATGGCTACGCCCTGTACCTGGAGGAAACATTGACCATCAAAAGTGAAGACATTGTGTCTCAGTATGAAATCCAAGGACTGGATTATAAATTCATTGAACAAACGTTCATGGTGACTGGTTTGTGATAGAATATGTCTAATACAAGCAATACCTAAAGAGTGAGGAATCGAGCTGTAAAGTGCCTCCACGTCGATACTGACCAGGATCGAATCTATAGGAATTTGTACTCCCTCAATAATGCGTAATAAGTGAGGTGTATCTTTAACATAAGAGGGGATGCTCTGAACAAAGGGTTTTAAATGCTCATCAATGAGTCGTGAAAGATTTTCAATAATAGCTCCGTTTCCAGATATAATAGGACGTCCTGGGGGATTTAGGGGGTCCTTGTGAATTTTGGGGAGTGAGTAGAATGTTGGTGTACGGGGAAAGGAGGTGCGAACAAATTCCCAAGTTTTTTTAGAAATGACATTGTTTTGAAAAGCTTCATCTACCAAAGTGTAGAATTTTTTATTAAAGGCATCTACAACACCCCTACTGACTGGGCGATACCACTCATGATTTCTCAATATGTTAAAACACATTTCAAGATATTGGGGGTTGTCCATGATGACAATGTTTCCTCCTTTATCCGATAATTTAATCGTAATTTGATGATTTTTGGATAGATTTTTTAAGGCCATCTTTTCAGTAGGAATAAGATTTGTATGTCTGGGTGTTATAGGTACTAGATTGTTTATTTCTTGGCTGATATTTTTAAGAAAATTAGATACACCTGGATTTGAGCTAGGCACTGGGTATAAGGTAGATGTTTTTTTAAGGGAAGTTTGTTTTGGGGTACTGGGGATCTCGGTGTCAATTGTGCTGGCATTAGCCAAAAGTAAATCAAGGTCCAGGGTGTCGATGAGGTCTTTGGGTTCATTTTCCTCAAGTAAAGATTTGAGATTACCCAGAGCTTGACGTTCACTATACGTGTGAAATTCCCGTGTATCCGGGTCGCTCTTTTCAAAAATGCTTTTAAGTAGCAATTTACGGGCATATAAGTGAAGATCTTTGATGGTCTCAAATTTGTCTACAGGTTTATTAGGGCAGAAAGTTAATCCTTTTGAGAGGACTGAGATCTCATCGACACTCAGGACATGTGATGACAAATTTATAATATTAAAAGCCGAGGCTATGTCGTGATCGGGTTGTGAGGAGTGAGTGAGTTTCCCGAGTTCTTAGAGAACATCAAGGGAACCTTAGGCGTGACAAAAGTGCCCATATTTTCAAGTGATTCATGTGCACTGACGGTAACATCCGAAGCCATCAATGTGGAAGTGTTGGGGACTGATGGGAGCAGAGTACGAGGATACTGTTTAGGGGGGCGTTTTTTAGTAATATTACTATTGGAGGAATTTTCAAAGTCACGATTTCTTTTAGATGGTTTTGTGCGTTTTCCTTTCATCGGTGCATATGACATGTTGGACGAAACCGAAGAGGTATCAGACGTATCCAACTGTGTAGAGCGATGATTGTCGTTCTTATATTGGACTCTAGATCTAGTTGAAAAAGCCCATCTATATGCTCTGCCTTCTTCGAAGGCTTGTTTATCCCGCATGTATTTAAACTCTTTTTTTGCTAAGATCGATTTGTTGAATAGTTCAATATGGGTTTTAAGTTTCTCATTTAGATCTTTATATGAGGAATGGGCTTGTAAGGGTTTGATTCTAGAATAGATTTTTTCAATGTTCGTGTTGATATAGACGAGACGTCTCCGATATTCATCAGAAAGAAGCCTCATCATACCAGCCGAGCATGATTTTAAATTCGTTTCCCATGCTTGTTTGAACGTCGGGTCCAGATCCTCAAAAGTTGGGAAGATCTGGACTCGAAGTCCAAGTGGGTTTAAATCATCTCTTATGTACTCATCAAACGTTTTTATATGCCAGTGCATTGAAGATTTCCTCTCCAACCATTTAGTTAGGTTGGAGAAAAGAAAGGTTAGCTCAGATTCCAAAGATTCATTTTTACCATAATTTGATTGTAATTGTTCAGTGAAAACCTCCCATGATTCACTGTAAAGTTCAGCCATGATGATGGTGTCACTGAGCTCTACACAAATGGATATACCAACACAATAACAATAAAAAAAAAGAGAGAGAAAGAATTGCAGCAGTGCGTTTTCAAAATAATTGCTCATATAATAGGGAGCAAGCAAAAAATTAATTCAGTAAATTGTTTATGTAGATAACGCTGGAAAGCTTCAAATATGGATGGGGACTAAGGGGTATTTGCTACCCAAAAATAGAATATATTGATTGGGGGGAGATGAAGCCATTAGCCAGCAGATACAGGGCAAGTTACCATTTTTACCAATCACATCCCGGTAATTTTGAAAAAAATTGGAAAAGGGGTGCCCCTGGGATTGTGTGGATTGGAATAAATTATGGATTGCCACCAAGTATATATAGAAAAATATAAAGAATTTTATTTTACATAATACACATATATATCAAAATGATTTAAAATCAAAGAAAGGAACAGACATATACAGTCATTAAAAAACAATTGCATGAGGACACCTTACTACTTGAGACATATAAGTCATATAGCTAGTGGTGACACAACCGACATGTTTCGGATACTCGAGCTATATCTGTGATAGCCTCCATTATTTCCTTCTTCAAGGTTCATGCAATAGTTTAAAGACAATTTAGTCTCTATATAAGAGAAAAAAACACAACATAGTATGTGATAGCTGTATAATACACAACAGTGTACTGGCATGATTACATTATTTTGAATTTCTCCCATATGTGGGCAGCTAGAAGATAGACATTGTTGCAAAGAGAAAATAAATAGAAAATAAAAAATAAAATAACAATAAGAGAGGAAAAGAAGAAAGGGGGAGGGGAGAGAGACGAAGGGAAAAGGAAGAATAAATATACATGAAAGTTCATTTAAGAATACATGGATGTATATAAACATCGTATAATTGTATATCTATACGATACAGTACATCTATATCAAATAGTGTTGCATACATACATTTCCAATGGTAATATAAACATCAGCCGTTTGGAGGAATTGTCCCGGTGATATAGAGCCCAAACGGATATGGTGCGGGTTTAATGGTCGCATAAAGACAATGCAGCGGCCAAACAGACACTGCAGACAAGATGACAGAGCCACGGGGAAATGTATAAGAGGACCAACACCAAAAACGCCCCTCAAAGCTCACAGGGAAGCCTCAAATTGCAGCGGACAGACTGCCACGGCCTCTCTGTAAAAACATACATACATTGGGCAGGAGGAGGCCAAATATCTTGGGTACACCATTGGCAGGGGAGTAATAAAACCCCAACTCAACAAAGTCGAGGCCATCCAGAGTTGGCCACGTCCCAACAGCAAGAAGCAGGTACGAGCCTTTCTGGGAATCGCGGGTTATTATCGGCGCTTCATTCCCCACTTTGCTTCTAAGGCTGTGCCCCTAACCAACCTGACGAAAGGGAAAGGGTCGGTCATGATTAAATGGACCCCCGAGGCTGAGGCAGCATTCCAATTCTTGAAACAAGCCTTATGTAGCCAGCCAGTGTTGTACTCACCCGACTTCTCTAAAGACTTTGTCGTACAAAGTGATGCGTCAGATGTGGGGTTAGGAGCAGTATTGTCCCAGGTCTGGAACGGGGAAGAGCACCCAGTCATTTACCTCAGCAGGAAGTTGAAGTCCCATGAGGTAAATTAGGCCACGGTTGAAAAGGAGTGTTTAGCGGTGAAGTGGGCTCTAGATTCCCTTCGGTACTATCTGCTAGGTAGGCACTTTGACATGGTTACGGATCACGCTCCGTTAAAGTGGATGGCTCAAAACAAGGAGACAAATAGAAGAGTGAATAGGTGGTTCCTGGCCCTACAGGAATTCAACTTCACAGTAAAGCATCGCCCTGGCGTTCAAATGGGGAATGTGGATGCTTTGTCTCGAGTACATGAATGCCTGATTGCTGGTGTTCCAACCCCAAGGTTAAAACAAGAGGGGGGGGGTATGTGACAGCAGGAAGGTAAAGTCACCTGGTTGCATCCAGGGGGGTAGATATATTTCTCCCAGATTCAGGCTTTATGCCGACTTATACAACTAGGGAGTTGATGAAGCCCAGCTGAGGCTAGTGGGCTCATGAATGATTCATACCTCTAGGGAGAGTGCTGGGCGTCGTGCAGGCAGGGAGTTGATGAGACCAGCTGAAGCCTGTCAGTTCGTTTAAGGCCTCTATAAAAACTCCCAGATTCATTAGGTGTTTGCTCATGCCTGGAACCAGACCTGTGTGGACTGTCTAGGGAGAGTGAACCCCTGTGCGGTGAGGAAAAGCCTGTGTGGCTATTTGTTTGGACTTTTACTAAACCAGGGACTTAGGGACTAGGACAGCACCAGGCTGATCCCAGTTGTTAGTTTAGGAAACCTGCATGTTTAGTCAGAGGTCAAACTGACCAGGATTTATTTTGTTTGTTTCTTTTTGGCTTTGCTGTGTTTTTGTCACTGTACATAGAGAAATAAACCGCACCTTTTGATTTTGAAAACCACAACCTCCGTCTGCTGGCCCTGTTTTTGTGTGGGGAGCCCAACCAGGGGGTCACACACACCCGCTACCGAGTTAACCCCCTCACAATATGTATATATATATATATATATATACATATATATGTAAACTATCAGTGCTATATACTACAAATACCCATAATAAATACATTTATTAAGGGGTCAGAGTGTA
This sequence comes from Rana muscosa, assembly GCA_029206835.1. Taxonomy (NCBI): domain Eukaryota; kingdom Metazoa; phylum Chordata; class Amphibia; order Anura; family Ranidae; genus Rana; species Rana muscosa. The sequence continues at coordinate 133,419,750 of CM055122.1, read as the reverse complement.
TGTAAACCCTCACATTGGACCTCTTTAAATTTTTCCTTATTGGTCAGCTAAACATACCATTGGTAGTGTTTGTTCATATATGTTCGATAAGTGCAAATACAGTGCCTTGCAAAAGTATTCACCCCCTTGGCTTTTTACCTATTTTGTTACATTACAGCCTTTAGTTCAATGTTTTTTTAATCTGAATTATATGTGATGGATCAGAACACAATAGTCTAAGTTGGTGAAGTAAAATTAGAAAAGTACATAAAACTATTTTTCAGAAAAAAAAACTGATATTGGCATGTGCGTATGTATTCACCCCCTTTGTTATGAAGCCCATAAAAAGCTCTGATGCAACCAACTACCTTCAGAAGTCACATAATTAGTGAAATGATGTCCACCTGTGTGCAATCTAAGTGACACATGATCTGTCATTACATATACACACCTTTTTGAAAGACCCCAGAGGCTGTAACACCTAAGCAAGAGGCACCACTACCAAACACTGCCATGAAGACCAAGGAACTCTCCAAACAAGTAAGGGACAATGTTGTTGAGAAGTACAAGTCAGGGTTATGTTATAAAAAAATATCCAAATCTTTGATCATGCCTAGGAGTACCATCAAATCTATCATAACCAAATGGAAAGAACATGGCACAACAGCAAACCTGCCAAGAGAAGGCCACACACCAAAATTCACGGACCGGGCAAGGAGGGCATTAATCAGAGAGGCAGCACAGAGACCTAAGCTAACCCTGGAGGAGCTGCAGAGCTCCACAGCAGAGACTGGAGTATCTGTACATAGGATGACAATAAGCCGTACACTCCATAGAGTTGGGCTTTATGGCAGAGTGGCCAGAAGAAAGCCATTACTTTCAGCAAAAAAAACAAAATGGCACGTTTTGAGTTTGCAAAAAGCATGTGGGAAACTCCCAAAATGTATGGAGGAAGGTGCTCTGGTCTGATGAGACTAAAATTGAACTTTTTGGCCATCAAAGAAAACGCTATGTCTGTTGCAAACCCAACACATCACATCACCCAAAGAACACCATCCCCACAGTGAAACATGGTGGTGGCAGCATGGTGTGGGGATGTTTTTCAGCAGTCGGGACTGGGAAACTGGTCAGGGTTGAGGGAAAGATGGATGGTGTTAAATACAGGGATATTCTTGAGCAAGACCTGTACCACTCTGTGTGTGATTTGAGGCTAGAACGGAGGTTCACCTTCCAGCAGGACAATGACCCCAAACACACTGCTAAAGCAACACTTGAGTGGTTTAAGGGGAAACATGTAAATGTGTTGGAATGGCCTAGTCAAAGCCTAGACCTCAATCCAATAGAAAATCTGTGGTCAGACTTAAAGATTGCTGTTCACAAGCGCAAACCATCCAACTTGAAGAAGCTTGAGCAGTTTTGCAAGGATGAATTGGCAAAACTCCCAGTGGTAAGATGTGGCAAGCTCATAGAGACTTATCCAAAGCGACTTGGAGCTGTGATAGTGGCAAAAGGTGGCTCTACAAAGTATTGACTTTAGGGGGGTGAATAGTTATGCACATTGACTTTTTCTGTTAGTTTGTCCTATTTGTTGTTTGCTTCACAATAAAAAAAAATCTTCAAAGTTGTGGGCATGTTCTGTAAATTAAATTATGCAAATCCTCAAACAATCCATGTTAGTTCCAGGTTGTGAGGCAACAAAACACAAAAAATGCCAAGGGGGGTGAATACTTTTGCAAGGCACTGTACCTGTGGATCCTGATGGAAATATTGTGAGCTGAACTTTCTGTGCTCTCTGCCTCTGTTGCTGTTATCAGTTAGCAATGTTCCTGGTTCTCCCTATAGACACTCTCCTCTCCCCATATGATGGAGAAAAGAAGAGAAGAGGGGGGGCTGTAGTTGTGTCCTAGGGTGACAAGGTTGCCCCTCCATAGATAAAATACAGTGAGTGAGCATTGTCACCCTAGGACCATGGGGCTGGAAATGTGTTACTGCCAAGATCACCAGTTGAAAAAAAAAAAGGCCAGAAAATATGTAGCTGCCACATCTTTGTTAAAGCAGTAGTAAAGTCTTGTGAAAAAAAAAAGAAAAAGTTTTCTCCTGCAAGGCAATATCATTATGTGCTAATATGCATCACATTATGAGGAACTTACCTTGAAACTAAGCCCTCCAGGGTCCATGGGCTGCCGGAGCTTGAATGGCTAAGCTGGGATTACATCACTCCCGCGAATGTGCGGTAGGTCGTTCTTTCAGAGCGCATGCGTCGGTGACGTCACTGGCTACTGCTCACTTGAATATCTCCTAAATGGTGCCCGTTTAGGAGATATTTATTTTACCTACAGGTAAGTTTTATTATAAGCTTACCTGTAGGTAAAAATCACAAATTACAGTTTACTACTGTTTTAACCACTTCCATACAGGGCACTTATACACCTTCCTGCCCAGACCAATTTTCAGCTTTCTGCGCTGTTGCAATTTAAATGACAATTGCGCGGTCATGCTACACTGTACCCAAACTAAATTTTTATCATTTTTTCCCCACAAATAGAGCTTTTTTTTGTTGGTATTTGATCACCTCTGCGATTTTTATTTTCTGCTATTTTTTTTTTAAAAAGACCGAAAATTTTGAAAAAAAAAAGTTTTGTTTTGTTTCAGTTACAAAACCTTGTAAATAAGTAAGTTTTCCCCTTCACTGATGTAGAAAGGAAGGAGTTTGGAACTTTGAATGAAGTTCAAGACATGGTAGGGGTATGTTAAAGGAAACACATGTTTTATTGACATGTAATTGGAAATGGTACAGTATCTGGATAGTGGGAGTTGCACACAAAAATACACACATGTCGTGGACACTGAGGACACAGGTTCATATCAACTTGGAAACTCATGACAATATGGCAATACATATAAAACATGGACATCAAGGATACAAAATAATATCAACTGAAATTACACGACAGTGTGGAAAATGGATGGGCAGCTCACATGAATAACACATACATATACATGAATCCTTTGGGCAGCACAGTGCAATGAAATGGCATGATGTAAAAAGTTGTAAACATGATGCTGGTAAGACAATAAATAAATCAGTTGCTGATATGGGAGTGTACTAGCATCCTATATTGCCCGACACGTTTCGTGTTGATACACTCATCAGGGGCGGATGCTCCCAAACAGGAGATCTATAAAGATTAAAAATATTTAGTCTAAAATGACACTAGATATAACAGGAAAGGACATATGCCAGTCCTGAAAACTTACATGCCTGGAGTGAATGATGGGGATGTATGAAGTGTTGGACCAGGGCCAAAGGAGGGTGTCCATCCCGGAAGCTGAGGCAAAGGAACCAGGTGCGGCTGGGGCGTGAGCATATGGTTTCCCAAGGGAGAAGATGACCAATCTTGGTACTGCGCCATAATGATGGTGGAGTGAGGAGGACGCCATAGAATCTGTATTGCATAGATAGGATGAGTATATGGTCGTGTCCCGCATGTCCCGCGAGTGACGTCATTTCGGCGTCATGACGTGGGACGCATCATTACCATCATAGCTGCCACAACCCATGGAGGTCAGCTATCAGGTGGGCCGCCCGGCCAGAGCCCCTCCTCTCATGTGACAAGCCGGCGTGACGTTGGTGGGATCCAACGTCTGGCCGCGTGCGTGGGGGGTATATTATGCCGCCTGCACACAGTGTTCACTGTGCTAACGTGGAGCATGCCATACTGCACATGGATCTTCTATCTCTGTTGTATAAACTTCCAGGTAAATTTTCCATTATTCGATCATGCCACTAGACTATGTCTGGTGTTACCTGTATACCATATACTCATCCTATCTATGCAATACAGATCCTATGGCGTCCTCCTCACTCCACCATCATTATGGCGCAGTACCAAGATTGGTCATCTTCTCCCTTGGGAAACCATATGCTCACGCCCCAGCCGCACCTGGTTCCTTTGCCTCAGCTTCCGGGATGGACACCCTCCTTTGACCCTGGTCCAACACTTCATACATCCCCATCATTCACTCTAGGCATGTAAGTTTTTAGGACTGGCATATGTCCTTTAATGTTATGTCTAGTGTCATTTTAGACTAAATATTTTTAATCTTTATAGATCTCCTGTTTGGGAGCATCCGCCCCTGATGAGTGTATCGACACGAAATGCGTCGGGCAATATAGGATGCTACTATACTCCCATATCAGCAACTGATTTATTTATTGTCTTACCAGCATCATGTTTACAACTTTTTACATCATGCCATTTCATTGCACTGTGCCGCCCAAAGGATTCATGTATATGTATGTGTTATTCATGGGAGCTGCCGATCCATTTTCCACACTGTCATGTAATTTCAGTTGATATTATTTTGTATCCTTGATGTCCATGTTTTATATGTATTGCCATATTGTCATGAGTTTCCAAGTTGATATGAACCTGTGTCCTCAGTGTCCATGACATGTGTGTATTTTTGTGTGCAACTCCCACTATCCAGATACTGTACCATTTCCAATTACATGTCAATAAAACATGTGTTTCCTTTAACATACCCCTACCATGTCTTGAACTTCATTCAAAGTCCCAAACTCCCTCCTTTCTACATTGTGTACTAGGGATGGAGGCATATAGTTATGTGCCTCATTCAAAGTCCCACCTGTGCGTATGCACAGCCCCCTCTTTTTTGTTCCCCTTCACTGATGGGCACTGATAGGGCTGCACTGATGGGCACTGATAAGGCAGCACTGATGAGGTGGCACTGATGGGCACCGATAGGCGGCACGGATGGGCACCGATAGGCGGCACGGATGGTCACTGATAGGAGGCACGGATGGGCACTGGTAGGCGGCACGGATGGGCACTGATAGGTGGCACAGATAGACGGCACGGATGGGCACAGATAGGCGGCATGGATGGGCACAGATAGGCGGCACGAATGGGCACGGATGGGCACTGATAGGCGGCACGGGTGGGCACTGATAGGCGGCATGGATGGGCACTGATAGATGGCACAGATGGGCATGGATGGGTACTGATAGGTGGCATGGATGGGCACTGATAGGTGGCATTGTACTCTAATGTGTTGTACTAATGGATGCCAATCAGTACCAAACAATAATGCCTGCCAATCAGTGGTGCCCATTGTGGGCACTGATTGGCATCCATTGTGGGCACTGATTGGCATCTATTAGGCATTTCTAGTGGGCACTGATTGGCATCCCTGGTGGCTTACCTTATGGTGGGCATCCCTAGTGGTCTGGTGGCATCCCTGGTGCTCCAGTGTGGGCATCCTCAGGGGGGCTGCACTGATAATCGATCAGCACAAACCCCCCCTGTCAGAGGAAAAGCCGATCACCGGCTTTTCCTTTTTACATCGTGATCAGCCGTGATTGGACACGGCTGATCACGTGGTAAAGAGTCTCCGTCGGAGACTCTTTACCTAGATCGGTGTTGCGGGGTGTCAGACTGACATCCCGCAACAACGATCGCCGCAATGCGTGCCCCCGGGGGCACGCAGCGGCTCAATATCCTGAAGACGTCATATGACGTCCAGTCAGGATATTGAAACCACTTTGCCGCCGTCTTTTTGCTATAGGGCGGGCGGCAAGTGGTTAAGGGATTTGTCACTTGGACCTTCGGATTTTACTACATACATGTTATTTTAACTAATTATGTGGTAATTTATATAAAACTAAAGTCAAAGACACCCTAAATACAGCACTCATACAAATCCCCTCAAATTAAACTGTGTAACAGTTAAAGCCCACACATTTCTTCTTATATAAAGTAAGATAATAATGCAAAGTGACACTGTGTGAAAGATGAAGGAAAACTGAACTGTGCAACACTTAAATCCTACACACTTCTTCTCATGTGAAATTAAAAATTCATACAAAGTGACACCATGTCATACATAAATGAAAGTTAAAACAATGCAACAGTTCTTCATAAAAGGATTCCAACCACCACTAACAACAGTGTTTCCACAACATCCAAACATCAGTGTTCCAGGTGTTTCTTCTAACCAAAAAGTGTGTTCATTCACCACATTTCATTTATTCCCTTCACCTCAAATTGGACAGTCATTCACCATTTCTATATGACTCTTTTTTGCAAGACCCTCTCTTAATGAGACAGAGCTGCTTCTCATAGCTAGGCTCCTCCTAGCCTCTCATCATTCTCAATCCCCATATTATTCAGGAAGCATATATGGAATAAAGATTCACATAGCATAATTACACTAAAACAATGAATTTATTAAAAATAAATGCACTTGCAAAACTTACATCTTGTAACAGATCACACAAAGTAAGCTGACATGTGGCTACAGGAATATGGAGAGAGCGTTCTACTGCTGACAAAGCAAAGCCAATCAATCTATAACAGCGCTTAGTTGGGTACTTTGTATATAGTACTTTGTATAATTCAGTAAAATTAGAGCACATATTTTTACTTTTTACATGCTGCCAGTCTTTGGCTTGCATAAAAGGAGATGTCCAGCCTGAGCCCATTCATCTGGGCGTCTCCTATGGGTCACAGGAGTGCAATTTGTTTTGCACTCTTGTGACCCGTTTTCAGCAGAGAGCGGTCTGAAGTCTGCTCTCTGCTGACATCACCAAGATCAGTCCAGGCATCCCGTCATCCAGACTCTGGGAGTCTGGATCTGCCAGGTGCCTGGACTGATGGCAGTCTCAGCCTCTCAGCGAGCCGCTGAGAGGCTGAGACTGCTGCTCACCACCCCTCCACAGCTCAGCGTTCCAGTGAGCGTGGAGGAGCAGAGCAGGAGAGCTGCTGATTGCCAGTCAGCAGGTCTCCACTCTGAGAGCAGTGAGAATCGAGCCATCGACAGGGTTCAGTGGCTCGGTTCTCTGTGAAGAGGCGGCGGGGGACAGAAGCAGCATCGGACCAATGCTGCATCCACCTAGGTAAGTATGATTCTGCAAAAAACAGGATTCCCATACTTCTCCTTTAACTGTAAAATTCTATGTCTTGACTGTATAATTATTGTATTGAAAAAGAAACCATTTGATGTGGAGAAAAACAAATCATAGTTAGGCCCCATGCACACAGGGCGTTTTTACAGCCACGTTTTTTTCAGCTTAAAAACGCCTGTCCATGTTTTGTAAACATTTTTTGACCTTTTAAAAAAAAAAAAAAATCCCGGAGCTCAAAAACGCAAATCGCTGCGTTTTCGCTGCGTTTTTGCGCGTTTATGCACGTTTAATAGCGTCGGGCGTTTTTGCAGCTCAAACCTGGAGCTCCAGAACGCACTGGAATTGTGTTTTTTTTGCAGCTGGAAATTGCCTATGCCACTTGGAGCTCTTAAAAGCTCTATGTGTGCATGACACAATAGAATAACATGGATGGGCGTTTTGCAACTGTAAAAAAAAAACGTCTAACGCTGCTGTTAGCAGCTGCAAAAATGCCCTGTGTGCATGGGGCCTAAATATGAGTGGGTAAAAATCTTGATTCCCCACCAATACAATATTTATGCATGTAAATTGAGAACTATCACATGGCCCTCCTGTCAGTACTCATGCATGGGCACCTTGGTTACAGTAGTGGACTGTAAAAGTATTGTATCGTGATTCTTTGTTCTGAAGGGTGTTTGAGGAACAACATCCCTACAGATCAATTCTAGGTATTATTTATCTAGAATGCTACCAGTGGCAAAATTACTCTTTTCCTCAGGAGAAAAAACCTAGTTCTTTGTGGTAGGGAACATTCCTTTCCTAATTTACTTTATCAACTTCCTTATCAAGTCTTCTTAGTCTGGTTCCCTGTTCCCCCAAAAGGTTTGGCAGATCAGCCTTCCCTGTAATGACGCCCTCTCACTTTCCAGAGTTGGGGGACTTTTGTTAACTATTATGCCCCATACACACGATCATTTTTAATGTCATTTTTAAAACTGACGTTTTTCTCGTCATTTTTTTTCTTGTTTCCTCTCAAGCCTGTCTTGCGTACACACCATCATTTTAAAAAATGTTCAAGAAAACCGCAGTGACGTACACCACGTACGACGGCACTATAAAGGGGAAGTTCCGTTCGAATGGCGCCACCCTTCATGTTAGTAAAGTTTGTTGAGAGACGATTCGCTCTTTTCAGTCTAGTGCTTTTCAGTCCGTTACAGCATGACGAATGTGCTATCTCCATTACGAACGCTAGTTTTACCAGAACGAGCGCTCCCGTCTCATACTTGATTCTGAGCATGCGCATTTTTTTTCACGACGTTAAAGCATACACACTATCGTTTTTCACGTCGTTAAAAAAAACGACATGAAAAACGACGTGAAAAAAGAGAGCATGTTCGAAATTTTTAATGCCCGTTTTTCACGTCGTTAAAAATGCTCTGGAGCATACACACGATCATTTTTAATGGCCATTTTTTTTAATGGCATTTTTAACGGCATGAAAAATGATCGTGTGTATGGGGCATTACAGTCGCTTACACAACTTGCATTTTTAATGCCTGGATTCAAGAAATGGTTTCCGAGGGCTACAAAATGGAGTTTCACTCCCTGCCTCCTCCTTGATTTCCCATCTTTATCCTCTTTGTGTCACACTGCACAAATTAACAGTTCTCATTTGAGTCCTACTGAATCTTATGTGCACTGTTTTATATCCAAAGGGACCACCCAACCCATCTTGGATTTCAAAATTTTAAATGTCTACATTTTAGTCCAGAAATTCTGCAGGGAGTTCATTAGGTCCGTCTTTCCATTTTTTGCACCAGGAAGAGTCCTAAAACTCACTAATGACAAAAAAACTCCACTTCCTTGGTCTCCAAGTCTCTGCTCTTTCTTAGTTTTCCTCCTAAATATATCAGTGCACCTTTAGTGTCACATACAACTAAATCTCCTCCTCCTCCTCTTTTTGTAGGTGTCCCTTAAGGCTCTGTTCTCAGGTTTCTTCCGTCTTCACCTCCTCTCTTGGTCATTTGGTAGCATCCCATTTTTTCCAATTCCATTTTAATGCTAATGACACCCAAATCTATCTCTTTGTGGGATGTGGGGGGTGCAGTCCACACCAGGTACAGACTCACTGGGGGTAATACAGCTGCCTGACATCTAATTTTTTTGTGTTGCAATACTAAAAAGAAGATGTCGGGCAGCTGAAGCACCTCCAGGAAATCCACACATGGTGCTTCACTGACAATGACATCTCAGAGTGAGAGAAAGTCTCCTTCCCTACTTCACTCATATGATGAAGCCAGAAATGAGGAACTCCCTTTACTCTGAGCTCCTGCTGCATGTAGTTATCTGGTGAGCGAGTTTAGAGGGGGGGGTGAATCTGTACCAAGGGTTCTGTAACTAGAGGGAGATAGGGGTGTATGTAGTGAAGGTTCTGTACCTGGGGAGATGGGATGTGTCTAAATCACTCCCTTGTTATTTTTCTCCTTGGCTATTGCCTAACATCCTCATTTGTGGTCTACCTCCACACAGACTATCTTCCTTCAGTCTATTATGAATGCTGCATCTAGACTCTTCCACCTAACCAACTGCTCAGTATCCACCAACCCTCTCTGCCAATCCCTCTGCTGTATTCCACTTACCCAAAACATAAAATGTAAAACACTAACAACATAAAAAGCCTTCCACAATTCTGTCCCAAGCTATATCACATCCCCTCGGTTCACCTTTTCTTTTATTTGCTTCTCTTTTTAGATTGTAAGCTCTTAAGAGCAGGGCCCTCTGAACCCTTATGTATTGGTTTGTATTTTAACTGTAATGTCTCCCCTTAATATTGTAAATGACTGCATACGGATCTTGAGTCTCCAGAAATTGTTGGTGGAATTAACATATCATTTGATATATCATATCTAAATCTAGTCCTGGACACAGCCCAGGCCAAAGTGTTTCTTCCACAGAAAAAACTTCAGACAGACTGATTTCAGATTTGTGCTCTCCAGTCTAGTGGTCTTCTGATTCTATGCTTTAAATTATTAGAGTCTTTAGCAATTCCAAACATAGACAACTTGCAGAATTACTCCTCGGCCACTTGTGTGTGGACCTAGGGAAGGTGGGGAATTTCCTGGCCTGCAGGTTCAGCAATAAGCTGGACAGGTTTGTCTCCAGGTACAGGGATCCTATAATGAAAGCAGTGGATTCTCTCGTGGCTCCATGGGATCAGATCGTTGAAGGGTGCTATTAACAGAATATACTTTAAGAATGATCCACACTGCAAGGCTCTGTGGATTAGCCTTAAAGTGGTTGTAAACCCACTTTGACAACAAACACCTACAGGTAAGCCTAGATTAAGGCTTACCTGTAGGTGTTTGCAATATCTCCTAAACCTACATGGTTTAGGAGATATTTGTTATTAAGAATGCACCGTTGTCTACGGCGCATGCACGCTGTAGATAACGGTGCAGGCTCACTGAGAGCTTCCATTCATAAATTCGTCAATGGCGGATTTGACGGCTCCCATGCGCATGCGCGGGAGTGACGTCATCGCCGCTCCGGCCAATCACAGCGCCGGAGCGGCGAAAACAGGAACTAGCGACGAGGGGACATGGCGGTGCCGGTGGACGGGACCGAGGCAGACTTTGGGGGCTTCGATCTCAGGTAAGTGACACATAATGAGCTAGTATGCTGTGCATACTAGCTCATTATGCCTATCTCTTGCAGGTTATTTAAAAATATATATATATACGAGGGTTTACTTCCTCTTTAAGAATAGCAGTGGCATGTATCTGTGGAGCAGATACCTATGGAGCAGGACTGTCAGATGGATTGGATTGCTCATTGCAGTCTTCTGCAGGCTGCCCTTGTCCCTGCTCTCAGGCTAAAGTCTCCCTCACTGCAATTATGCCTCTCCCTCAGAAGTTTCCTCAACCATAAATAGCCTGCCATTTTATCATCCACCCCCCCCCCCCCCCTATCACTCCCTCTTTCTGCTCCCTGCCTAATGACCCCTTCCTCTATTGTCCTAGTGCAATCTTTCTTATTCTCAATATCTGAAATGAGGAATGCTTGGTTGCAAGATCATTCTCCTGCAGCAAGTCAATAGTTGTGTAATCAAAGAATTCTTCTAATGCCCTATACACACAATCGGAATTCCGATGGGCTAAAATCTGATGAAATTTTTCGTCGGAATTCCGTTCAAAGCTGTCTTGCATACACACCCTCAGACCAAATTCCGACCGTCCAAAACACGGTGACGTACAACACGTACGACGTCACTATAAAGGGGAAGTTCAAATCCAACGGCGCCACCCTTTGGGCTGCTTTTTGCTGATTTTGTGTTACCGCGCGTTAGTAAAAGTTTGGTGTTAGCCGATTCGCGCTTAAAATAAATATTAAGATATTTTGGAGACCTGGCTTTAAAATAAAATACGAAGATTCATGAGATCACAAGAAACAAAGAAATATGTTTGTCAGAACTCGGTGTGAATATCCGCAGCGAAAATAAAATTTGTTCTAGCATTAGAAAGAAGAAAAGAATGCGCTACATTTAACAATGAATTAATTTGCAGCATGACGAATGTGCTATCTCCATTACAAACGCTAGTTTTACCAGAACGAGCGGCCCCCTACTCCTAATTTAGTCGGAGCATGCGTGGATTTTTCTCCGATGGAGTGCCACACAGACGATCGGAATTTCCTATAGTTTTTTTTTCCATCGGAAAAATTTAAAACATGTTCTATTTTTTTACACCGATGGAAAAAAGTCAGATGGGGCCCACACACGATCGTAATTTCCAATGAAACAAATCCATCGGACTTGTTTCATCGGAAATTCCGATCGTGTGTACAGGGCATAACCCTTCATTGCCATTTTGCAGGGCTACAGAGATTAGCAGAAGAAGTGGAGATAGCAAAGGGCACATTTTACAGCAGTTGTATTAAACCAGGTGCTCTGTGCCTGGGGGTGAAAGAAGAAGAAGGCTTTGTCAACCACTCAATTAACTTCTATGCATGCTGCAGCTGTATAGCGCAGCCACTCTGAGATAGAGTAAAAAGGCATACTTGCCCTGTCAGTAGATGGTGTGGCCTGACCACTGGACTGCATTGTTCTGAAAAAAAAACCTACAACCTCCACATGCAGCTTTCCTTCTCACTTTAGGCCTGCGTGACATTTTTTCATTAAAAGGATTTCCTAAGATTTATTGCAGCTATGGAGTTGCCCTCTCCCAAAATTAAATCATAATATACTAAAGCCCAACCCTTTTTTTTTAACCTAGCAGAAAATAAAAAATATGGATAAATGTGAAATAAGTAAACAAACAAACAAAAAAAAGGCCAAAGGGGGCAAAAGGTGGGTAAGAAACACAAGAATATGTAACTGACTACACATTTACAGTAATTTAGCCCAATATAGCACTTTACAGCTAGGGATGAGCTTCGAGTTCGAGTCGAACATTGCCTGTTCGCCCATTGCCGAACAGTGAACAATTTTGGGTGTTCGCGGCAAATTCGAAAAGCCGCGGAACACACTGTAAAAGTCTATGGGAGAAATCTAAAGTGCTAATTTTAAAGGCTTATATGCAAGTTATTGTCATAAAAAGGTCCTGCCCCAGGGGACATGTATCAATACAATTTTTTTTTTTTTAAACGGACGTTTTTTTCGGGAGCAGTGATTTTAATAATGCTTAAAGTGAAGCAATAAAAGTGAAATGTAAACAAATGGTGTTTAAAAACCGCCCTGCCTATTAAAACACTGCTCAGCGCTTAGGATAAATTCCACAAGATATCAGTAAAATGAACAAAGTGAATTTCTTCAAACAGCAGCTGCTTAAAAGCATAAGATATATAAAAAAACAGCAATAAAAAAAACTCTAAAATGATATGAGTCCCAAATAGTACTGTAGCAGCGCTTCTCTCAAAATAAAATTTTGACAGTCCTCTATAAATATTCAAAATATAGGAAATGACAGAAGTGCAGGTGGGGTAGGATGTGACTGCAATTTTCATTTGGTGCTCAGTTTTCTCCTTGTGACGCAAGGTGTTCACCGCGTAGGGGGAAGAATGAATTCCCCTTAAGGGGATGCACTTACCAGAGGTAAGGTTCAAAAAGGCATGAACCAATGATCCACATCCGTCCCGATTACTGCAATCTCCACCAACACACCTTTACTTGTAATGAGGTCCGTGTCACATATAAAGCAAAAATAATTCTGCATAGGGTAGTACTGTTTTAAAACTTTTATTCAGAGTTCTGTCATTTCCTATATTTTGAATATTTATAGAGGACTGTCAAAATTTTATTTTGGGAGAAGCGCTGCTACAGTACTATTTGGGACTCTTATATCATTTTAGAATTTTTTTATTGCTGTTTTTTTCAAATAAAAGTGAAATATTCCTTTAAATTTTGTACCTGGGGGGTGTGTATAGTATGCCTGTAAAGCAGCGTGTGTTTCCCGTGATTAGAATTGTCCCTGCACAAAATTTAATTTCTGAAGGAAAAAAAGTAATTTAAAACCACTCGCGGCTATAATGAATCCCAGACTCCCCGTCAATACAGAGAAAAGTCATTGAAAAAAATGGCAGGAGTCCTCCCACAGTACATTACCAGGCCCTTTGGGTCTGGTATGAATATTAAGGGGAACCCCTGCCGTTTTTTTTAATGATTTTTATCTGTATTGCCGACCCGACAATTCATTAATAGATGCAGTAGTTTTAAATTACTTTTTTTTCCTTCAAAAATTACATTTTGCGCAGGGAACCAAAATGAAAAAAAAAAAATGTGTAGGATTCCCCCCAAATTCCATATCAGGCCCTTCAGGTCTGGTATGGATATTAAGGGGAACCCTGCACCAAAATTTAAAAAAAAATGGCGTGGGGTCCCCCCTTCAGGTCTGGTATGGATTTTAAGGGGAACCCTGCATGAAAATGAAAAAAAAATGGCGTGGGGTCCCCCCAAAAATCCATACCAGACCCTTATCCGAGCACGCAACCTGGCAGGCCACAGGAAAAGAGGGGGATCGAGAGAGCGCCCACCCCTCCTGAACCGTACCAGGCCACATGCCCTCAACATGGGGAGGATGTCCCCATGTTGATGGGGACAAGGGCCTCATCCCCACAACCCTTGCTCGGTGGTTGTGGGGGTCTGTGGGCGAGGGGCTTATCGGAATCCCCAGATTCCGGCCCCCCTATGTGAATTGTTAATGGGTACATTGTACCCCTACCATTTCACAAAGAAAGTGTAAAAAAACACACAGACACAGTTTGGAAAGTCCTTTATTAAAAAAAAAAAAAAAAAACATTCCAGCGATGTAATCCAGTCTGTGCAGCGTTGTCCTCTATGTCCCGCGGTGATCCTATGTCCAGCGCTGCTGTCTCCTCCAGTCTTTACTCCACACGAAACCCCCATGACATACGAGGGGGCGGGGTCACCCATCACATCATAGGGTAAGCCCATTTCCCCGCTTGCCGGGGAATAGCCAATGACGTAGGCATAGGCGGGACCCCGGGACCCCATTTGCCGGGGCTTACTCTATGATCTGATGGGTGACCCTGCCCCCTCGTATGTCAGACCCCGCCTACGTCATTGGCTATTCCCCGGCAAGTGGGGAAACCCAGGCTTTCCCAGTGACGTGCGGTTGACCCCGCCCCCCTCTGATGCAACGGGAAACCAGCGTTACATCAGAGGGGGGCGGGGTCACCCGCATGTCACTGGGAAAGCCCGGGTTTCCCTGCTTGCCGGGGAATAGCCAATGACGTAGGTGGGGTCTGACGTACGAGGGGAAGGGGTCACCCGTCAGATCACAGGGTAAGCCCCGGCTTTCCCCACTTGCCGGGGAATTGCCAACGCCTACGTCATTGGCTATTCCCCGGCAAGTGGGGAAAGCTGGGGCTTACCCTATGACGTGACGGGTGACCCCGCCCCCTCATACGTCATGTTTTTTTTTCAATGACTATTCTCTCTATTAACGGGGACCCGGGGATTCATTATAGCCGCGAGTGGTTTTAAATGATTTTGTGCAGGGACAATTCTATTCACGGGAAACACGTGCTGCTTTACAGGCATACTATACGCACCCCCCAGGAACGAAATTTAAAGGAATATTTCACTTTTATTGTTTCACTTTAAGCATTATTAAAATTACTGCTCCCGAAAAAACTGCAGTTTTTAAAACTTTTTTTGCATTGATACATGTCCCCTGGGGCAGGACCAGGGTCCCCAAACACTTTTTATGACAATAACTTGCATATTAGCCTTTAAAATTAGCACTTTTGATTTTTCATGTTCGTGTCCCATAGACTTTAACGGTGTTCAAACTAATTTTTTGCCTGTTCGCATGTTCTGGTACGAATTGAACCGGGGGGGGGGGGTGTTCGGCTCATCCCTAATTACAGCACTGTATAGCAATTACCTCTCCCTATATAGACTGTCAGCTTGTCCTAAACAAACACTGACAAATGGCTGCTGGAATACACCATTTTATATTAGGGGAACAAACACATAAAGCCCCCATTCTTGGCCCTTCTAAGCCAGCTGACCTAAGTTTAAAGACCAGGCAGTGCTTTATAGTTAAGAAGAATTTGGCTTTGTGGAACTGACCATAAATTCATTGAGATTGCAGGCCTTGAAAGTGTAGGGTTTGCTTCTAACATCTCCTCTCTCACACATAAACACACATAAACCAATTACTTACTTTGGGTGTGGGACAGAAATTCCATCAAAGTTTTTGGTTGTGTTTAGAAGCTTAATTAAGAATTATGGGCTGAAGTTTACTGTATGGGCCTGAGCAGCTGAGCTGCAAGAGTAAGCAAGGAGCCTGAGTATAGCCTCGTACACACGATCGGATATCCTATGGATTCTAATCCGATGGTTTTGTCCATCGGAAATCCGATGAAGCTGACTTCCATCAGTCTTGCCTACACACCATCAGTCAAAAAACCGACCGTTCCAAACGCGGTGACGTAAAACACTCCGATGAGCCGAGAAAAATGAAGTTTAATGCTTCTGAGCATGCGTTGACTTGATTCTGAGCATGCGTGGGTTTTTTATCCGATGGACTTGCCCATAGACGATCGAAATTTGCTATCGGTATTTGATCCATCGGAAAAATTTAAAACATGTTCTATTTTTTAAAACCGATGGAAAAAAGACCGATGGGTCCCATACACGATCGGTTTGTCCAATGAAAAAAGTCCATCGGACTGTTTTCATCGGTAAAACCGATCGTGTGTACAGGGCTTATGTGTTTTGTGGATTGCTGAAAACCTCCTGCAGATTTTCACCAGGGTGCAGGAGAGAAACTCTACAGTCCATAGAAATAAAATGATGTCATGTCCTCTTTCATTTTGCTTTTAAAAATTCTTATATTAGAGCAATAGAATGATGAAATATTTTGTTATTACAATCATGCTCTACAATCCTTATCCACAGGGTGAGTCCTACAGCCCACGTACTGTAAAGAACATTTTGTACAGGTGATAACAAGCATCATATTTTTCTCCACAGACACAGAGCAAAAAAATAAAATAAAAAATAAAATAAAACAGTATTTTAAATCTATTCAACACTAAAGGAAAGTGGCTTTAGACCTCAGATCAGTTCCCCCTCTCTTTAACCTCTTCAGGCCTCCACCCCAATCGTTTCAGACTTCAGATAATTCACTCCTAACCCCTTCAGTTCTCAGATCAGCTCCTCTTCTTTAACCTCTTCAGACCTCATATCAGCCCCTCTTTCTAACTACCTCCTCCACCATGTCTTTGATCATTTGCCCAGAGCACCGCAGAGCATGAAGAGGAAGTCTATAATAGACTTCCCTTTCTACTGTCATGGATATGCATTAATGTCTGTCTGCCATCTTACCTTTCCTCCTCATGTGTTCATCTTAGAGGCCAGAACCCTTTCACCTGGCTTCCTTTATAATCTCCTCCCAGCCTGACTCCACCCGAGGCCCTATCACAGAACACTATATTAACCTGTGCACTGCAAGCCTGCTTTGCTGATCAACGTGTCTGTTAGGCATTGTGTGTTTGTGTTCCTGCCTGCCGTGTGCTACGTCTGTCTCTCTGTTACGTTATTGGCTTGTCCCCGACTATCCCTGTCTGCTCGTGACCCTTGACCTTCGGCTTGTCTTTCGTTATCCTTGTCTGCTTGTGGCCCTTGACCTTCAGCTTGTTATTAGTTACTCTTATATCTTGTGCTGCTGCTTCCCCTCTTGTCCCCTTATCCTACGGGGCGTGAGCTAGGAGACTCTAGGGGCGGCAACCTGGACCCAACCTGCAGCATAACATCCTCACCACTAGAGGCTCTGGAGAAGGCCTGCTGGGTCTTAGACTCCGCGCCCTGGGGAATCTTGGCTCTAGCTTCCTATAGGATCCCGGTTGTGCTCCTCTGGTCCTGCTTTCCACAACCACCCAGTTTCCTATCCGCAGCAGTCAGCCATAGGGTTCACTACCTTGCGGTGCACTCCTGTCCCCCTACGGTGTGCATCTGTCACCTGGCCGTAGGTGACCTGACAGTTTGATCAGCCATGAACCCGGCTGACATGCCGCTCCCCGCGGATGATCCATTGCAGGGCATAGTTTGCAGACTTGAAACCCAGGAATTGAATCAGACTCAGGTGATGCGATTCCTCCAGGATCTGGCTTCTCGATTCGAGCAGCTTCAGGCCTCCTTGGGAACCCCGAATCCGCAACCTCAAGTACAACCAGTGGTTGTACCTATCGCACCAGTCGCAGCCACACACTCACTAACACTGCCAGCTCCGTTCCGTTTCTCTGGGGACTCCAAGGCCTGCAGGGGGTTTCTCGGCCAATGCACGATTCATTTTGAGCTTCAGCCTCAAAACTTCCTGTCTGACCGGACTAAGGTAGCCTATATCATTTCCCTCCTCTCCAGTGAAGCTTTGGCCTGGGCTGCCCCCCTGTGGGAGAGGAATGATCCGGTGGTTTCCAGCCTGTCCGACTTCTTGAAGCTCTTTCGTAATATCTTCGAAGAGCCGGCTCGGGCTTCTTCAGCGGCTAGTGCTGTCTTACGTCTTCGCCAAGAATCTAGTTCAGTGGGACAATATGCTCTTCAGTTCTGTATCCACACAGCTGAATTGAGCTGGAATAATGAGGCCCTGGTCGCTACCTTTTTACATGGCCTCTCTGACCGAGTGAAAGACGAATTAGCGGGAAGAGCCATTCCCGTCGGTCTGGACGATGTAATTTCGTTATGCAATCAGATCGACATTCGTTTTCAAGAGAGGCCCTTAGAAAAAAGACGCCAGCACTCCCTGGGTTCTAGCCAGTCTGAGCTCCCCTCCCTTCGTCCCGTGGAGCATCCTCTACCTGCTGAGGAACCTATGCAGCTGGGCCGGACCAGACTAACCCCCGAAGAACGTGCTAGGCGCAGAACTCTGGGCTTGTGCCTCTATTGTGGGGGCAAGGGTCATTTTCGTGACTCCTGCTCGCTTCGTCCGGGAAACGCTCGGGTCTAATACATTTGGAAGGTGGAGTATTGGACCCAGAAACATCACCTTCTCGCCTTCTCTTGCCGGTGTTCCTTCATGTAGGCACTTCTCCTCAGTCAACCCTTGCATATCTGGATTCCGGGGCTGCCGGCAAATTTATGGATTGGAGAACTGCTTCTTCTATGAAGCTTACCCTTTCACCTCTCACTACCTCATTGGTAGTCTCGGCAATTGATGGCACTGTTCTCCCAGGGGGCCCTATTCACTTCCAGACGCTACCCATTAGGATGTCGGTAGGGATTCTCCACCAGGAGTGGATATCCTTTCTTATTCTACCCAAGGCCTCTACCCCAGTTGTATTGGGCCTCCCTTGGCTACAGCTCCACTCTCCACATGTGGACTGGGTCTCTGGGCAGATCCTGGCCTGGGGTTCCTCATGTTTCTCGTCATGTCTTCTCAAGGTGACCCCCAAGGAGAGTCTTCCGGTTGCTGCCACTTCTGTTTCTTCTGATCTTCCCGCTGCATACAGCGATTACCGGGATGTGTTCTGTAAGAAATCAGCTGAAGTGCTTCCTCCCCACAGGTCTTTTGACTGTGCTATTGATCTTGTCCCCGGAGCAACTCTACCCAGGGGTTGTACCTACCCTCTGTCCATCCCAGAGACCCAGGCCATGTCTGAGTATGTCGCAGAGAATTTGGAGAGAGGTTTCATCCGGAAATCCTCTTCGCCTGCAGGGGCAGGGTTCTTTTTTGTTGCCAAAAAGGATGGTACCTTAAGACCCTGCATCGATTATCGGGGTTTAAATGCGGTTACTATTAAAAATCGATACCCCTTACCCTTAATATCTGAGCTATTCGATAGGTTGAAGGGTGCCTCCATTTTTACCAAGTTGGATCTCAGAGGCGCGTACAATCTCATTCGAATACGGGAGGGTGACGAATGGAAGACTGCATTCAACACTAGAGACGGGCATTACGAATACCTGGTGATGCCTTTTGGTCTGTGTAATGCTCCAGCCGTGTTCCAAAACTTTGTCAATGAAATCTTCAGAGATCTGCTGTACCAGTTTGTTGTCATCTATCTGGATGACATTCTGATCTTTTCTGAAAATCTGCTCGTCCACAGAAACCATGTCCGCACTGTACTTCAGCGTCTTAGAGAGAACAATCTCTATGCCAAGCTGGAGAAATAATCCTTTGAATTTTCTGAGGTCCTGTTTCTGGGGTGCTTTGTCTCATGTTCGGGTCTTCGTATGGATCCTGGGAAGGTCTTGGCTATTACCAACTGGCCTCTTCCTGCTAGCCTCAAGGCCACGCAGCGCTTTCTTGGCTTCACTAATTATTATAGGCAGTTCAGAGGAACTACTCTTCCATTGCCGCGCCTATTATCGCTTTGACCAAGAAGGGTGTGAATGCCAAAGACTGGCCCCCCGAAGCTGTCTCTGCATTTCACAACCTGAAACAGGCCTTTGTTTCTGGCCCCCTCTTGAGGAGACCAAATCCTGGGAATGCATTTTTTATTGAAGTGGACGCTTCCTCAATGGGGGTGGGAGCTGTGCTTCTTCAAATCTTTGAGAAGAGACGTCAACCATGTGCGTTCTTCTCCAAAAAGTTTTCTCAGGCAGAGAGGAATTATGCCATCAGTGATCGGGAACTTCTCGCAATTAAATTGGCGTTAGAGGAGTGGCGTCATCTCTTGGAGGGTTACCCTCACTCCATAACGATCTTTACCGATCACAAAAATTTACAGTATCTACAGAATGCTAAACATCTGAATCCTAGACAGGCCAGGTGGAGTCTCTTCTTTGCCCGTTTTAATTTCACGATTACTTACAAACCTGGTTCCTGCAACGGTCGGGCTGATGCGCTCTCTAGGTCATTTGACACTTTGGACGAGGAGTCCGCCCCTGAACCTGAGCCGATCATTCCAACCTCATGCATTGTTGCCAACTCTACCACCCTGAAGTCAAAAATTCCGCCTGGTAAGACCTTTGTCCCCACTGAGCTAAGAGCTAAGATCCTTCGTTGGGGACATGATTCCAAGGTGGCAGGCCATTCTGGATTACTCCGTTCCTTCCTACTCATCAGTCGTCACTACTGGTGGCCTAATCTCCGCTCAGACGTCAAAGACTACGTTAAAGCTTGTCATGTCTGCGCTCAGTCCAAATCCTCCACACAAGCTCCTGCTGGTCTCCTCATGCCCTTGCCCATTCCTAAGGAGCCCTGGGCTCATATTGCCATGGATTTTATCACCGACCTCCCACTGTCTGAGAATAATACAGTCATTTGGGTGGTAATCGATCGGTTCTCCAAGATGGCTCATTTTGTTCCTCTTCCTGGTCTTCCTTCTGCCCCTGCCTTGGTTCCCATTTTCATTCGAGAAATTCTCCGCCTTCATGGGGTTCCTTCTCATATTGTTTCTGACAGGGGAGTCCAATTCACGTCTCGTTTTTGGAGAGCCTTTTGCAAATCCCTCAAGATTGTCTTGGATTTTTCTTCTTCTTACCATCCCCAATCCAATGGACAGACTGAGAGGGTTAATCAGGAGTTAGAGGTCTTTCTTCGCACCTTTGTGTCTTCTCACCATGACGATTGGTCCTCTCTACTCCCGTGGGCAGAATTCTCCCATAACAATCATGTGAATACCAGTTCGCAGAAGACACCCTTTTTCACAGTTTATGGAAAACACCCTCAACTTCCTCTTCCCATGATCTGTTCTCCAGATATTCCAGCTTTGGCTTCGGTTCAGGAGTCTCTCAATTCCGTTTGGGGTGACGTTCATGATTCCCTCCGGGCAGCTGCTGAAAAATTCAAAGGCTTTGCCGACCGCCGCAGGCGTAAACCGCCTTCTCTTCAGCCAGGGGACAAAGTCTGGCTCTCTACCAGGAACATCAAGCTCCGACTTCCTTCTCTGAAGTTTGCTCCACGATTCATTGGTCCATACACGGTAACTGCTAAACTGAATCCGGTTTGTTTCAAACTCCAGATTCCTAAAAGCCTTAAAATCACTAACTCCTTCCATGTTGCTCTTCTAAAGCCTTTAGTCCTCAATAAATTCTCTCGTCCTCTCCCTACCGTGGCACCTGTCTCTGAGGATAATCAGGAGTACGAGATCAGTCAAATTCTGGACTCCCGACTCTGTAAAGGCGTTCTTCAGTACCTCGTTCATTGGAAAGGGTTTGGTCCTGAGGAGAGGTCTTGGATCACTGCATCTGAGGTCTTTGCACCTCGTCTGTTAAAGGAGTTTCATCTGAAGTTTCCCTCTAAACCTGGGCCCAGGCGGCGAAGGGGGAGGCCTCGTAAGAGGGAGGGTACTGTCATGGATATGCATTAATGTCTGTCTGCCATCTTACCTTTCCTCCTCATGTGTTCATCTTAGAGGCCAGAACCCTTTCACCTGGCTTCCTTTATAATCTCCTCCCAGCCTGACTCCACCAGAGGCCCTATCACAGAACACTATATTAACCTGTGCACTGCAAGCCTGCTTTGCTGATCAATGTGTCTGTTAGGCATTGTGTGTTTGGGTTCCTGCCTGCCGTGTGCTACGTCTGTCTCTCTGTTACGTTATTGGCTTGTCCCCGACTATCCCTGTCTGCTCGTGACCCTTGACCTTCGGCTTGTCTTTCGTTATCCTTGTCTGCTTGTGGCCCTTGACCTTCAGCTTGTTATTCGTTACTCTTATATCTTGTGCTGCTGCTTCCCCTCTTGTCCCCTTATCCTACGGGGCGTGAGCTAGGAGACTCTAGGGGCCGTGACCTGGACCCAGCCTGCAGCACAACATCCTCACCACTAGAGGCTCTGGAGAAGACCTGCTGGGTCTTAGACTCCGCGCCCTGGGGAATCTTGGCTCTAGCTTCCTATAGGATCCCGGTTGTGCTCCTCTGGTCCCGCTTTCCACAACCACCCAGTTTCCTATTCGCAGCAGTCAGCCATAGGGTTCACTACCTTGCGGTGCACTCCTGTCCCCCTACGGTGTGCATCTGTCACCTGGCCGTAGGTGACCTGACATCTACTCTGTCAGAACCAGAAACAGGAGGTATGGATGGAATTCCCCACTCTCCTGTTCTGCAGCCACGCTGGCCTGAGGCCTATTGCATACTTTCTAGCACCTGGTGCCAGAGCATAGGAAGCATCAATGTACCACACTTCAATATACCTCTCTCTGGGATGTTGAAGGCAACCAATACAACAATACTACAGGTAAAAATAAATAAATCTTTATTATTTCTTTCCGCTATCTTTTCTTTTAAAAAGAACACATTTTGAAGCTTAAATGGGCAATCCAAGATGATCGAACATATACAAAGTATACAACATGATAGCATATATGAAAATACAAAAAGGTATTCCCAGCTGCTAGTTTTCTTTTTTTTTTTACTTAAAATTTTTATTCTTTATTTTTAAATTAATGATAAGATGGACATTACATACAGGTACAGTCTCAAGTTACATACATTACTTTAGCAACATACATCTCCAAGTATTGCACATGCAGGGCTTAACAACACTCTAAATAATACAACTCCGGCCTTCTTGGGACTTTATCATGGGTCAGGAGCGTTGGCTCCATAACATCAGTCCAGGAACTATAATCAACAGTAAACTTAGGCTAGGGAGCCTGTCACCCCTCTCGGGAATATTCTGTGAGCAGGCCCTTTATATGAAGGTCCAGGCATAGAAAGCGCAGCCCAGAATTTGGCCGACCCAAATTGCA
Source organism: Rana muscosa (assembly GCA_029206835.1). Taxonomy (NCBI): domain Eukaryota; kingdom Metazoa; phylum Chordata; class Amphibia; order Anura; family Ranidae; genus Rana; species Rana muscosa. The sequence continues at coordinate 133,396,709 of CM055122.1, read as the reverse complement.
CATGTGTGTAGATTGATACTATATTATTGGGACAGAGTATCACGGTACTTGAGAAAATATTCATAGTATGACCCATATCTAATTTAACACTACAACAATACCTGTATTTAGATTATCAGGAAGAATAATGATGTTACCAGGTTCACTGCTCTAAACATGCTACTGCGCCTTTCCACATGTCTTCGCATATACATAAGAAATCAACAAACAGTTTACTCAACACTAGAGGACGTCATATAGTGGTGGGCCATAGACCCCAAAATTTCTGATGGACATGTATTTTGTTCAATTTATACGCTAGCATCTTCTCCATTAAACATTGAGCATTTACTCTATTTATGACCTCCAACACAGAAGGGGGGTCTGGGGATCTCCATTTGGCTGCAATTGATATACGGGCAGCAAATAGGATATGTACAATCACAATCCTTTGTGCGCATGGGAAGGAGTCTATCCCTAATGTAAGAAGTGCTAATTCTGGGGTGGGTTTACACTTAGTTTTGGAAATGTCTGAGATGAGTGAAAATACATCTCTCCAGAAGTTATGTAGTATACTACAGTGCCACATAACATGTAGGAGGTTACCTCTGTGCTGACACTCTCTCCAGCAAAGTGGGGAAAGCATGGGGTTCATTGTGTGTAGGCGCGTCGGGGTGATGTACCACCTATGCAGTAACTTACACGAATTGTCCCAGTGATCTACACAGGCTGAGGATACCCTATTGTATCTAATAGCAGTCATCCATTGTGGGAATGTAAAGATTGTCTGTAGTTCAGCCTCCCATTTGAGCATATTCGGGGTTTTGGAGTTCTTTAATTGATGGTTACAGAATCTATAGCAGAGAGATATACCCCTTATGTTTGTCTTGCCCCTGGACATGAAGAATTCCCATAGGACTAGTGGGACTTCCGTGGTATCATAAGGATTCATTTTATTATTACTCCGAATTTGCTGTAGCATAAGGGTGTCAAGTGCCGAAGGTTGAGTAATATCTACAGTGTGAAAATGCACGCCCTTTTGTTTCCAGTGATGTGTTGAGAAGTTTTGAATAAGGAATGTGTAGGTCGTGAGAGGCTTTTCTAGTTTGTGAGTAGCCTCCCCCGGGAATTTCATTTTGGTGAGTAGGGACCACGCAGCAATTGAGGCCCTAATTGTAGGGTAATCAGGTATTAGGGGTTTGTGATGTATGGTGGATGCCATCAGGAGTGCAATCAGATCATGAGTTGGTGTAACCTCCCTTTCTATTTGATTCCATAAATTATCTTCCTGACTAGAGAACCAAAATTTCAGCTGGTCCAATAAAGAGGCAGTATAGTAGGCATACGCGTTCGGTAAGCTTCCTCCCCCCACCTTTTTGTGTAAGTAAAGAATTTTCATCGCTATTCTAGGTTTTTTATTCTCCCATATGTAGGCATTCAGAAGCTTTGCGAGATCCGAGAAAAATTTGTGGGGTATAGGGATTGGGATGGTTCTAAAAAGGTATAGAATCTTGGGGAATATTTGCATCTGATAAGCCGCAATCCGCCCCATCCATGACAGTTGGAATTTGGACAACTGTAAAAAGTCTTTCTTGGTCTGCTCTAGGAGGGGTAAAAAAAATTCAGAGTATAGTTTGGATGTAGGGTGGGTGAGTTGGATACCTAAGTAGGTGATAGAGGGGGCATCCCAGGTGCAAGGGAATAGTAGTTCTAGTTTGGCGACCATATTGTGGGGTAAATGAAGTGGCAGGGCAAAACATTTAGAGGTGTTAATTTTGTAATATGTTATCCTCCCAAATTCATTAATAACTTCCGTGGCTTTACTTAGTGAGATGTGTGGGTTGGTCATGGTAAGAATCACATCATCTGCAAACAGACCTATTTTGTGTTCCGTGTGACCAATTCGGAGGCCTGTGATCTCCCCAGTGGATCTAATGATTTCTGCAAGGGGTTCTATTGCTAGGGAAAAAACAATCGGAGACAGCGGACATCCCTGTCTCGTTCCATTTGTGAGGTTGAAGGAATCAGAAAGCATCCCTGACGTAAATACTCTGGCGGAGGGATTCGTGTATAAAGACATGACCGCTGAATGCAAGAATCCGCTTATGCCGAATTTATGTAGCGTGTGTGACAGGTATGACCAGTGAACTCTATCAAACGCCTTTTCCGCGTCTAAGGCTACAAATATGCTAGGCGTGCGATTGAGTTCCGCGTGCCTCAGGAGATTGATCATTTTCTTAGTGCCATCTGGGGCCTGTCTGCCCTTGACAAAGCCCACTTGTTCTAGCCCAATGAGTGTAGGGGTTACATTGAGTAGTCTGTTTGCTACTATCTTTGCATAAATCTTTAGATCCGAGTTCAGGAGTGAAATGGGCCTATAATTCTGGGGGTAGGCCGGATCCTTCCCGGGTTTTGGGATAGTCACTATAATTGCTTGGAGCATTTCCTTTGGGAATGCACAGGTGTGTGCCGCCGTATTGTATAGATCTACCAGTCGGGGGGCGAGCAAAGATGAGAATGTTTGGTAGTATTCGGCTGAGAACCCGTCGGCTCCCGGTGATTTGTGTTTGGGAAGTTTCTTAATTACGTCCTTGATTTCATCTTCTGTAAAGGGCGCATTAATTATGCCTAAGGTCCCCTTATCTATGGACGGGAGGTCAATCCTTTTAAGAAAGTCAGTAATCTCAGTTTCTGTGGGTTGATGGGTAGACTTATCCTGGTTCAGATTATATAAGACTTCGTAGAAGTCTTTAAACGCGTTTGCTATGTCTTTGGGGTTCTGATATGAAGTATTATTAGTGGGATGTTTAATCATAGATATTTTGGATTGTGCTTGTCTTTTCTTTAATTGGGATGCTAGCAACTTCCCCGCTCTATTGTTCTGGGAGTAGAAAGTTAGTTTAAGTCTCTTATAGTAAAGGTCGTAGTCTGATTTCAACACTAGTCTCAGTTCCTCCCTCCTGGAGTTCAATTGTTGTAATAAGGAGTGGTCCCCATTTTTTTTATGCTTACTTTCCAGGTCAGCTATTCGGTCATGGAGTTGCGATATATATCTGTTTTTTTTTCCTTTTTTCCCTAGCTGCTATCTGGATCAAGGCACCTCTCGTGAAGGCTTTGTGGGCGCACCAGATTGTCGCGGGGGAAGTGCCAGGGGTTTCATTGAATTCAAAGAATTCATTTAGCTTCCCTTGAATTTCCTCCCTAATTTTGGGCTGGGAGAGTAGATATGTGTTGTTACGCCAAAGTGGAGAGGCTGTAGTTTTGTTGGTGGAAGTTATATCAATGGTGATAGGGGCGTGGTCAGACCATGTGATGGTGTGAATATTTGCTTTGAGTACCTTTTGTAAAGTATATTTGTCCGTAAGGAAGAAGTCAATCCTAGAGTAACTCTTGTGGACCGGTGAGAAGTAGGTGTAGTCCCTCTCTGTGGAGCGGAGACAGCGCCAAGGATCATAGAGATCTTCCCCCAGGCAGAAATTACCTAGGGATGGCGCTCGTCTCCGCTCCCCAGAGGAGGAGTCAAGCATGTTATTCATAAGTACATTAAAATCTCCGCAAATGACTAGGTTACCTTTTTTCATTGCTTTTGCTTTTTGTATGGTTTTGCGTAAAAACCTAATCAGGCTTTTGTTTGGAGCATACAAATTCACCAGTGTGTATACCTCATTGTTAATTTCGGTAATCAGGATGATATACCTACCATTACCATCATAGTGTTCATCTAGGAGGTTAAAAGATACAGAGTCCTTAATAGCGATCATTACTCCATTGTTTTTTTTTGAGTTATTTGCCGTGAAGACATGTGGAAATTTCTTATGGGAGCATTTAGGTGTACTTTGGTCCAGGAAATGAGTCTCTTGTACACACAGTACATCACAGTTCTCGTCCAGGGCAGTTTTCCATAGGGTTCTCCTTTTATAGGGGCTGTTAAGTCCTCTAGCGTTGATAGATAGCAGTTTAAGTGTCATTTGTTTCATTCATGGTGCTTCGGTGACATCTAGTGGCGCAATATGAGAATTGGCTGTAGCTGAGCATTAATTTCTGAGCAGTGAGGAGCTGTAATTTGGTTTTCATTACAGAAACCTGGAGTCTCAAAATTATACAGAGACAAGTGACCATTGCAACGTCAATGGTCTGAAAATCAAAACATATAACCGTCATCATCAACAGGATGGATTTGGAACAATCCCAAAAGCAGTATTGGGGTAAAAACATTCAGGTGATTACCTGTTCAGCCGAACATCCGGGGACCATCTGTTCAGCATTAGAAGGCGAAAGAGGCGCAGTAAGGTTAATTTGGAAAATAGGAAGTTCAGCACCATAGGACCATTATTAGTGTAGTACAGATGTGGTTATTTATCACGGTTGTTCCTGGCACTGCGGTTGTTGATAAGTTCCGATCTGGGTGAAGACTGGTCCATGGATTCAGGGAAACCTTCCTGGGGAAGGAGTCCCCACTTGCGGAGTAGTTCCAGACCTTTATCCAGGGAGGAAATGGAATATCATTCGTTGTTTTTCTCCAGAATGATTTTTGCAGGGAAGCCCCATCTATAGAGAATCTTATGATTTCTCAGCATTTTTGTAACCGGTATCAGATTATTTCTAGCCTTCATTGTGGCCTGTGATAGGTCAGCATACAGTGTGATTCCAGCATATGGGTCTGGGAGGATGTTGTTTTGCCTGGAAAACCTCATAAGCTGGTCTTTAATATGAAAGAAATGAATTCTGGCTATAACATCCCTAGGAATCTTCTCAGGGAGATGTTGTGGTTTGTGCAGCCTGTGTGCTCTGTCAATAATGACATCCGCTGTGGTGAGAGAGGGAATTGCCGTCTTCATTAGCTGCTGCAGGAATGAACTCAGTTCGGCAGGCTTAACTGTTTCAGGAATCCCTCTGAATTTCACATTGTTCCTGCGTGCGCGGTCCTCGAGATCTGAGACCTTCAGGCGTAGTGCTGTGAGTTCATCTTCTAGATCCACATGAGCATCCACCAATTCGTTGTGGGCTGCAGAGAAATCCCCCATTTTGTTTTCGACATAGGCTATTCTATCCCCCATTGCACTCAGCTCCCTGCGTGTGGAGTGAGCGATGTGAGCTATGTCTTGTTGTATGGCCCCTCTTAGCGTCAGGATCATATCCTTCATTATTGTATCGTCATGGGCTGACCAGAGACAGGCATATCATCCAGCTTCTGGGCATATGAGGCAGCTTGCTCCATGTCATCTCCCCCCCCTCCTTGTTCATTGCTATCATCCCCTGGGGCACTGACCCTCCGTTTCTGCTTGAGGGGGCTGTTGAATGGGGAAGAATAGGGGGGCTGAGTTAGTGTGTCATTAGGTAGCTCACCCTGCAAAGTGAATGTCGCGCCGTTCTCTCCCTCATGGCAGTGTGATGCATGCAGTCCCGCTGCGGCGCCATCTTGGGCCTTCCGGCCTGTCATGGAGGGATAGAAGTCCGTCAATTTTCTGGGCCCCTCTCTGTTCTTGCGTTTGGCCATGCTATCGGCGGTGTTCCTCCTGTCTTCCGCCGCTCGGATGTGCTGTTTCTGAGCCTCAAAAGCCGCTAAAGGTTGCTTAAGGTCCCCTGATGCGTCGGAGCTCTCCTCTCACACCACCATCCGCTCCGGCCGCCGGCTCCGCCCCCAGCTGCTAGTTTTCAAACCCTACAACCATGTATCCTTGATTGTTGATGTTTTTTCAGCTGGGTATAATCAACGCGTTTCAAAAGGGTCAACATAACTTTACTTAAACATAACTTAATAGCTTCTTCAGGGATATGATATCACTCTGCAATATAAATAAAATGTTATAGTACAAAATCATTACATATTTCGTATACATATATCAATATACTGGATTGTCCATTTAAGCTCCAAAATTTACTGTGGCTGTCCATTGAAATATGGTTGGAGAAACACAATTACTATTTTTTTTTATGTGTTTTAAAAAAAAAAAGAAAGCAATAATAAATAGTTATTTACTTTCAACTGTAGTATTGTTGTATTGGTTGCCTTCAAAGTCCTAAAAAGAGTTATATTTAAGTGTGGTACAACCACACCCATACTTATATAAATGTTTTTCAGGAAGCATCAATGTGGACAGCAATGGCTGGATGGACAGTCCTAACAAACTACCAGCCATATCTGCTGCCTGGCCCAGTCTGCCCCTGATTTCTGCTGCTCAGTCCCCATAGTGGTCTTGTGTAATTCTATGGAGGCAGCTCTGCCATTGCCCCTACCGTAGACTTACAGTAATAGTTTCAAATGAAATTTACCAATTTTATAAGCTGATAAACATGTACATATTATAGTGAAAAATATGTGTTTATTTGCAGGGCTAATACTTGCAAATACAGCAAAATTCATTTCAAAAACCACCCTCAAACATTCTAAAGCTAGAAATTTTCTTTAGTGTTGAAAACATTTAAATCCTTGTTATTTTTTAAAACATTTTTTCGCTATGTGCACTGCATGTTGAGAAAATTTGTTTTTATCACCTGTATAAAATGTCCTTTAAATTACATAGGTTTCAATTGATGGGGATTCATGATGGATACACTTCAATACCTGGTTATGGGTCCAAGAATCAGGCGTTGGATTAAAAATCGATATAGCCACCTTACTGCTAGGGTAAAGGTAAATGGAAGTATGTCCCTGCCTTTTGGAATGTTCAATGGAACAAGACAGGGATGCCCACTCTCGCCACTCCTATATGTATTATCACTAGAACCATTATTGGAGGAGGGGTGAGAGCGGGCAAAGAAGAGCATAAGGTGGCGGGCGCGGCATACGCAGATGACATATTATTATATATAACCAAACCAAGATTAACATTACCCAATGTAATGAGAGAATTAAAAAAATATGGGGAACTCATGAATTTCAAGAGTAACCCAACAAAAACAGAAATACTGAACATAGGAATTGAAAAAGAAGAAGAACAAGCACTACAAAGAGCATTCCCTTTTACATGGGCAAGAAAAGAACTAACGTGCTTAAGAATTAAATTAACTCCCACCATAGAGAAACTATATCAGGCGAATTACAGTACATCCCTTTACTTAATGAAATTAAAACAGAGATCAAGAACATCTCGATAAGACCCCTGTCCTGGATGGGTAGGATAAATATGCTAAAAATGGTGATCCTTCCAAAAATAATATACAAGTTCCAAATGTTGCCGATAACAATTCCACAACGTTTTTTTAGAGTAATAAAAACAATGATGTTAAAATATATTTGGCAAAATAAAAAATCTAGAGTAAATTTTGAACTCCTTAGTAGAAAAAAAATATATGGGGGATTAGCTGCACCAAGATGTAAAAAGATATTATAAAGCGGTTATAATAGCACGGTTGGTGGAATGGGCAAATATACACAGTAACAAGAGGTGGGTGAAGATGGAAGACTCGTTAAGCACGACAATATTAAAAAAAATAATTTGGATACCACGGAAATTTAGAATATTGGGCACAGATACACACAACCTCACTAAGAACGTATTTAAATAAAAGGGTGGGTTTGAAATGTTTTTAGATTATGTGTAATTTATGGATGATACTGTTCGTTTTTGTATATGGGGGGAAAAAAAATCACTAAAACTTACATTTAAAAAAAAATTAAAATTACATGGGTTGTAGAACCCTGTGAGCGATTAGGAATGTAGAGCATTGTAATAACAAAATGTTTCAACTGCCTACTACTCTAATGTGATTTTTTTTTAGTGGACACTTAAGGAGGATATGTCACCTTTTAATTTCTCTCCTGCACCCTGGTGAATATCTACATCAAAAAAATTAAAAGGGGGAGGTACAATGTTGTATTTTAGATCTTTAAAGTGGAGTTCCACCCTGAAATAATTTTTTTCCCCAAAAATGTAAAAAATTATTAAAAAAAATAAATGTAAAAAAATAATAATAATTTTACTCACCTTAAATAGCAGTTGCTATGCGGAAGTCCCTAATCTTCCTCTTCATCGTCCGCAGCAGGTCTCCTTCCTCCGTCCTACTCGCGGTGTCTTCTGGTGAATGGGGTGCGCTGCCTTCTGGGAACTGTGTGTATCCCAGAGAGCAGCCGGCCCATTCACAAAACGCTGCACGGCTCGCGCATGCGCAGTAGGAAACGGGCAGTGAAGCTGCACGGCTTCACTGCCTGTTTCCCTTACTGAGGATGGCGTCGCCGGGAGCTGCCAGCGCCGAGGGATTGGCCTCGGGGGGGCTGACATTGTGGGTGAGTAGTACAGGTACCACATTATGATATATTGTTCTACTAATGAAATTTATACTTTTATAACAAACTATTTCTCAATATTTGTATCTATTGCTGCAATTCAAAGCCCCTAGGGGTACCTTTTTCCTTTTCGTAGTACAGGTACAAGTGTCCTTATTAAAAGTCAGCAGCTACAGTGTTTGTAGCTTCTGATGTTTAAAAAAAAAATTGCGGGTGGAATGCCACTTTAAATTACAAATATTTTTGGGGTTAAGCTTCAGATGGGATGTGATTTTGCATATTTGAGCTTTTTATAGAGATATGCCGCGTACACATGATCTAAAATTCCGACAAGAAAACCGTGGATTTTTTTTTTACGGAATGTTGGCTCAAACTTGTGTTGCATACACACGGTCACACAAATCTTGTCAGAAATTCCGACCGTCAGGAAGGCGGTGACTTACAACACGTACGACGAGCCGAGATCAATGAAGTTCAATAGGCAGTTTGGTTCTTCTGCTTGATTCTGAGCATGCGTGAATTTTTGCGCGTCAGAATTGCATACAGACAAGCAGAATTTCCGATAGAAACTTTTTCCGTCGGAAAAATAGAGAACCTGCTCTCAATCTTTTGTTGGCAGAAATTCCGACAGAAAAAGTCAGATGGAGCATACACATGGTCAGAATTTCGGACCAAAAGCTCACATCGGACTTTTCTTGTCGGAATTTCCGATCGTGTATACGCGGCAATAGTCTTTTTCTTTTGTGAATCTTTTGGCTGAACGATTTTACAGAGAGCTGACATATCTTCTAATAGAGGGTTTAATGATAAAAGTGCCTATATTTCCAGCAAACACTTAATGCAAATGTTTTACCACAGTGTTACTGATATACAAATATATATAATTTCCTCTTTTCAATTAAATTATTTCTGCTATAGCCACAAGCTAACCCAATTCCACAGCAGCTTTAGGTGGAACTTCACTCTCTCAACATTGACTATTTTTAATTTTTATGCTGCTAGCACAAAGCATGCCCTTCTTCATGCATGCCTGTGCTAAGGACAGATGAATTCCAGGAAGTAAATGCTACATTAAAACATCTGCCCTAACTCAAGACGGGCACGCCAGAAAGGTAGTGTTTTTCCAAGTGATTTCTCAGTAAAATACAGCATGGAGACATTAATGGATGATTGAGTTTGCTTTGAATATTAAAAATGAATCAAATAGCGTTTTTGGTTTGTGGTACTCAGATGCAGTGTAGTTCTGAGTTTGACTACCAGCAACAATGCCAACACACAGTGTGCTGGCACCTTCCACCAGGCCCGGACTAGCCATAGGGCCGCATGTCACGTCTCCCCCCCCCCAGTCACGGCCGTCTTTAGCACAGGGCAAACAGGGCAGTTGCCCTGGGCCCAATCATTGTTGGGGGCCGAAAGCAGCTGCACTGAAATGTCTTTTTTACAGCTGGAGTTTCGCAGCCTACGCTAGTCACTTGCTGGCTGCTCTGCTTTGTCAGCGGCCGTTCAAAACCCTTGCTGCTCTACACATCTCTACATGTGTGTGGGCGGGATCGGCATCAGGGGAAGGGGGCGGGGCAATGATGTCATTCTAACTGCACCTGCACGAGCATGGGAGAAAAGAAATTCCACATGCTTTTTAGGTATGTAAATATGGATAGGGGAGTGATTGTGTACACTGTGACTGAATGTGGCTGTGCATACTGTGACAGGCTGATCTGGATGGGGGTTGAATTATTTCTGTGCACACTGACTGACTGCTTGATTTGGGGGGGTGGTTATGCACACTGTGGCAGGCTCATCTGGGTGGGGGGTTAGATTGCTTTTGTGCACACTGTGACAGTCCAGTCTGTTCCCCAGTACAGTCCTCCTATTTCCCAGGTCAGTTTGTCCCCAGCATAATCCCCCCCATGTCAGTATGTGCCCCAATAGGGTCCATCTACGTTAGTCTGACTGACCTGGGGGAATTATACTAGGGAACAGACTGATCTCTGGGCAGTGGAGTCACAAAGGTCGCAGTTGCAATCGGCCCTGGTGTTTCCGCCACTGTAGGGGGGGCCCCAGCGGGGATGCTGACCGCAGGGCTATGAGCTGAGAGCTTCTCTCTCATAGAGCCCAGAGCCTGCACTGACAGATCCTCCCTCCTCACTTGCACGGATGGATGCTCCTTCCCCTCCTGCCCCACTCCTCATGTGTGCACACAAGAAGTGTGAAGCCCAGCAGCTGAATTGGATCAATCACACTTCCTGCAGTGCACACACAATGGGAGAGGGGCAGGAGGAGAAGGAGCAGAGCGTCTCTTTCCTCTTCCATCCGTGCAAGTGGGGAGGGAGGGGGAACTTTCACTGCAGGCTCTGGGCTGTACGAGAGAGACGCTCCCAGCTCAGAGTCCTGCAGAGGAGGCACTGATAGGTGGCATTGATGAGCACCGAAAGGTGACACTGATGGGTGGCACTGATGGGCAGCATTGATGAGCATTGATAGGCAGTACTGATTCATGGTTTCTTGCACCAGTGCCCCGAAGGTTCTAGTTACGCCTCTGCCCTCAACCCTGCACTCTGCCCGTAGAGGACCCCTCAACCCTGCACTCTGCCCATAGAGGACCGCTCAACCCTGTACTCCGCACATAGAGGACCCCTCAACCCTGCATTCTGCAACATAGAGGACCCCTCAACCCTGCACTCTGCAACATAGAGGACCCCTTAACCCTGCACTCTGCCCATAGAGGACCCCTCAACCCTGTACATAGAGGACCCCTCAACCCTGCACTCTGCACATAGAGGACCCCTCAACCCTGCACATAGAGGACCCCTCAACCCTGCACTCTGCAACATAGAGGACCCCTCAACCCTGCACTCTGTAACATAGAGGACCCCTCAACCCTGCACTCTTCCCATAGAGGACCCCTCAACCATGCACTCTGCCCATAGAGGACCCCTAAACCCTGCACTCTGTATGTAGTGCCCTCCTCAACCCTGCACATAGAGCAAACTCCAGAACCCTGCAGTCTGTATATAGTGCTCTCATAAAATACTGGTATATAACAATGCCTCACTGTTTAGTGCAGTTTAGCTCCACCCACAATTTGATGCAGAGATAATGATGTGCAGTAACCTCTAGCAACCAATCAGTGAACAGTAATGTCTGCTGTAATCTCTACCAGTCCATCAGTGAGCAATAATGATGTGCAATAACCTCTACCAACCAGTTAGTGAGTGGCAATGATATGCTGCAACCTCTGGCAACCAATCGCAGTCGCTACCTGATCTGCTGCAGTAAACTGATTTTGAGTCTGGCTGCTATCTATTGTATTTCTCAGGGAGGGGGGCCCCAAGAAAATGTTTGTCCAGGGTCCAATCAATATTAGAGACGGCCCTGCCCCCAATGCACTCTCAGCTGTGAGTCGGAGCCGCACTCGAGTGACAGTGACACACGTCTGGACATCAGGGGGCCGGGACCCGCAACGATTCCCTTCTCTCTGGCAAGGTGGCTGCGGTACTGATGATCTGATCAGTCTTGGCTCAGCTGTCTCACACAGCCAAGCAGAGTGAAGCTGCCTCCCCCTCCTCCTTTATGTCCACACAGGGGGAGGGGACCCGACATGCAGTCCCGTGCTGATCTGAGGTACATTATGGGTCTGAAGGGGGGGTCTGTATTGTAGGGGGGGTTCTGTTTTGTAGGTGGGGTTCTGTATTGTAGGGATGGTCTGAAATGTAGGGGGGTTCTGTATTGTAGGGGGGTCTGTAATGTAGCGGGGTCTATATTGTAGGAGGGGTCTGAAATGTAGGGGGTTCTGTATTGTAGTGGGGATTCTGTATTGTAGGGGGGTTCTGTATTGTAGGGGGGTCTGAAATGTAGGGGGGTTCTGTATTGTAGGGGGGTCTGAAATGTAGGGGGGATTATGTATTGTAGGGGGGGTCTGAAATGTAATTGGGTTCTGTATTGTAGGGGGGGGTCAGTATTGTAGGGGGGTCTGTAATTTAAGGGGGTTCTATATTGTAGGGGGTCTGTATTGTAGGGGGTCTGTATTGTAGGAGGGTTCTGTATTGTAGGGGGGTCTGAAATGTAGGGGGGTTCTGTATTGTAGGGGGTTCTGTATTGTAGGGGGGTCTGAAATGTAGGGGGGTTCTGTATTGTAGGGGAGTCTGTAATGTAGAGGGGGTTCTGTATTGTAGGGGGGGGGTCTGTATTGTAGGGGGGTCTGTACTGTAGGGGGGTTCTGTATTGTAGGGGGTTCTGTATTGTAGGGGGTTCTGTATTGTAGGGGGGTCTGTAATGTAGGGGGGTCTGTACTGTAGGGAGGGGGTTCTGTACTGTAGGGAGGGGGTCTGTACTGTAGGGGGGGGTTCTGTATTTTAGGGGGGTCTGTAATGTAGGGGGTATGTATGGTAGAGGGGGCTGTAATGTAGGGGGGTCTGTACTGTAGGGAGGGGGTCTGTATTGTAGGGAGGGGGTCTGTACTCTAGGGAGGTCTGTGTAACATGCAGGGGGTCCAGAACTGTTAGGGGGTGTCTGTGTAACAAACTGTGGAGGGCTGTGTAATGTAAAGGGGTCCAGAGGTGCGGTGCTATGTAATGTAAAGGGGTCCAGAGGTGCAGGGTGCTGTGTAATGTAAAAGGGTCCAGAGGTGCAAGGTGCTGAGTAATGTAAAGGGGTCCAGAGGTGCAGAGTGCTGTGTAATGTAAAGGGGTCCAGAGGTGCAGGGTGCTGTGTAATGTAAAGGGGCCCAGAGGTGCAGGGTGCTTTGTAATGTAAAAGGGTCCAGAGGTGCGGTGCTATGTAATGTAAACGGGTCCAGGGTGCTGTGTAATGTAAACGGGTTCAGAGGTGCAAGGTGCTATGTAATGTACAGGGGTCCAGAGGTGCAGGGTGCTGTTTAATGTAAAGGGGTCCAGAGGTACAAGGTGGTTGAACCCCACAACATCCCATCATTAACCGCCCCCCCCCCCCCTGGGCTGCTCAGTCTAAAATGCCCGGGCCTATTTTTTGTCCCAGTCCGGGTCTGCCTTCCACCATAATCACTTCATAATCACTTCAGTAAAACTGTGGTGTTCAGTGATAGCTGAAGAGAATATCGGAAGGCCACCATATGATGTCCTTAGGTTGAAGTGGTGATACAGTATCTGGATGATGCCTGCAGCTACAGGTATCATCCAGATAGCTTTGCTTTCAGCCGGCGATTACTTCTCTTGTAAAACCCTTTCTAGCAGCTGATTAGCCGCAGTATTGCTTATACAGGCAGCTGGAGGCCCCCCTCACCCCCAACAGTGCCTCTTCAGGCTCTCCTGTGCGATCAAGGATCCAGAGACCCGATCTGGCAGGAGCTCCAGATTACCATAGAGCTGACGGTGGACTTGATGGTGCCCAGCCATCTTTATAATCCTGGGAGGCCAGTAGTGACATCATGACGTCACTTCCGGCTCTAGCAGATGTAAACACTGCCATTTTTTTCTCCTGTAAAACAGAGATCAATATTTTTTTCTTTATCTCATTCTTTTCAGGGTAGAGGGGTCTTATCAGGGGTCTTGTTTACTTAACCACTTCAATACCGGGCATTTTCACCCCCTTCCTGCCCAGGCCAATTTTCAACTTTCAGCACTGTCAAGCTTTGAATGACAATTGCGCGGTCGTGCGACGTGGCTCCCAAACAAAATTGGCGTCCTTTTTTTCCCACAATTAGAGCTTTCTTTTGGTGGTATTTGATCACCTCTGCGGTTTTTATTTTTTGCGCTATAAACAAAAAAACTGACAATTTTGAAAAAAAAAAAAAATATTTTTAACTTTTTGCTATAATAAATATCCCAATAAAAAAAAAAAAAAATTTTTTCCTCAGTTTAGACCGATACGTATTCTTCTACATATTTTTGGTAAAAAAATCGCAATAACCATTTATTGATTGGTTTGCGCAATTTTTTTTACTAGTAATGGCGGCGATCTGCGATTTTTGTCAGGACTGCGATATTGCGGCGGACAGATCGGACACTTTTGACACTATTTTGGGACCATTCACATTTATACAGTGAACAGTGCTATAAATATGCACTGATTACTGTATAAATGTGACTGGCAGGGAAGAGGTTAACACTAGGGGGCTATCAAGGGGTTAATGTGTTCCCTAGGGAGTGATTCTTACTGTGGGGGGAGGGGACTGACTGGGGGAGGTGACTGATCGGTGTCCCTATGTACAAGGGACACACCATCGGTCTCCTCTCCCTGACAGGACATGGATCTCTGTGTTTACACACAGAGATCCACGGTCCTGGCTCTGTGATGAGCAATCGCAGGTGCCCAGCAGACATCGCGGCCGCCGGGCACGTGCATCGGGTCCCCATTGATGCGGCCAGCGCACGCACGCTCCGCACTGCGGGAATCCCAGGACGTCATATGACGGCTGCCTGGAGGGACGAAAGGTTCCTGCGGCGGTCATTTGACTATAGGCCAGGCGGGAAGCTGTTCATTAAAGCGCCCTAGCCCCTTTGTCCTCGTATGCAGGAGTGAACGCATACATAGGTCATGCCTGCATATGTAAAATATGTTAACACCACACATGTGAGGTATCGCAGAGAACATTATAGCAAGAGTAATAATCCTAGCACTAGACCTCCTCTGTAACTCTGAACTGGTAACCTGTAAAAAAAAAAAAAAAAGCCGCCTATGGAGATTTTTAAGTACCGAAGTTCTGCGCCATTCCACGAGTGCGCTCATTTCTAAAACATGACATGCCAGGTGCCTATTTACTCGGCGTAACATCATCTTTTATATTTTAACAAAAATTTGGGTTATACATTTTTTTTTTATTCATTAACGTGTATTTTTTCCCCAAAAATTGTGTTTGAAAAATTGCTGCGCAAATACCGTGTGACATAAAAAATTGCAACAACCTCCATTTTATTCTCTAGGGTCTCAGATAAAAAATAGATGTATAATGTTTTGGGGGTACTAAGCCATTTTTTAGCAAAAAAAATTATAATTTTTACATGTAGGAGAGAAATGTGAGAATTGGCATGGATGGGGAGTGGTTAATAAAAAACATGTCAGGATGTCTACAGTTTCCCAAGGGAAACATAGACAAAGTAAGGTAAAATTTTACTTTTAACTAAAAAATACACATTACTTTTTATCTTACTTACAGTGCTCTACTAATTATTCTTTTGCGAGAGTTTAGTTCTACTTTAAGCAGTATCATCTTCTTTATTACATCTTATATGTTTAGTGGTATTGCTTTCAATTATGTATGCCAGATTTTGTAAGAAACCTCCCTCTGTGCATAAGCTGTGTTTTAACCATATTGTTTGTGCAGCTACAATCATTAAAGCAGAACCTTATGCCGCGTACACACGATCGATTTTTTCGACGGTGAAAACACCGTCGAGAAAATCGACGTTAAAAACGAGGAACAGCTTGTTCCCCCCACACACGGCCGTTTTAAATGTCATTTTTTTTTGGTCGAAAAAAACGACCGTGTGTGGGCTCCTATGGGAAACACTGCCGCGGAAAACATGTTGAAAAAAACGACGAGAAAAATTAGAACATGTTCTAATTTTTCTCGTTGTTTTTAATGCCGTTTTTCTCGTCGAAAAAAACGACAGAAAGCCCACAGACTATCGTTTTTCTCGTCGAATGGGAAAAATGGCCGTGTGTACGCGGCATCACGCTCAAATAAATATGTGTTGTTATGAGGCACGCGGTACTGCACATTCCACTCCTTTTAGTATGTGGTTCACACTTAAACAAACTCATATATAAAGGCGTGCAATGCTACTATAATTTATAAAAGTATTCAATGCTTATATTGCTCAACAGGGTTTTTGAATTATAAAGAGTTTTATACCTGAAAAGCCCAAAAGGACTATATATATATATATATATATATATATATACACACATATATATATATATATATATATATATATCACATGTACTGGTAGTGATTCAAAATAGTTTATAGTGTTTAACCAGTTGCTGACCGCCGCACGCCGATGTACGTCGACAACATGGCACGGGCAGGCACATTGACGTCCCCTTAAATTTGCCACCCAGCAGGAGTGCGCGAGCCGCCGGGGGCACGCGTGCGAGCCACGTGCCTCGCGAGTGCGGCCACAGGTCCCGGGAATTTGATGTTACCGGGAGGCCCGCGATTGTGGTCGGCAAGGGCAGAACAGGGGAATGCCTTTGTAAACAAGGCATTCCCCTATTCTGCCTAGTAACACTGTCACTGATGACCGTTCCCCGTGATTAGGAACGGTCATCAGTGACGTGTTATGTGTAGCCACGCCCCCTAACAGTAAGAATCACTCACTAGCACTGACTTAACCCCTACAGCGCCACCTAGTGGTTAACCCCTTCACTTCCAGTGTCATTTTCACAGTAATCAGTGCATTTTTATAGCACTGATCGCTGTAAAAATGACAATGGTCCCAAAATGGTGTCAAAAGTGTCCGATGTGTCCGCCATAATGTCACAGTCACGATAAAAATCGCCGATCGCCGCCAGTAAAAGTAAGTAAAAAAAATTATTAATAAAAATACCATAAAACAGTCCCCTATTTTGTAGAAGCTATAACTTTTGCGCGAACCAATCAATAAACGCTTATTACGATTTTTTTTACCAAAAATGTGTAGAAGAATACGTATCGGACTAAACAGTGGAAAAAAAAAATTGTTATATATTTTTTGGTGATATTTATTATATCAATAAGTAAAAAAATATTGCATTTCTTTCAAAATTATCGCTCTTTTTTGTTTATAGTGCAAAAAATAAAAACCGCAGAGGTGATCAAATACCACCAAAAGAAAGCTCTATTTGTGGGAAAAAAAGGACTAAATTTTGTTTGGGAGCCACACCGCACGACCGCGCCATTGTCAGTTAAAGTGACGCAGTGCCGAATCGCAAAAAGTGGCCTGGTCTTTGACCAGCAAAATGGTCCGGGGCTGAAGCGGTTAAAGCGACATTTCACTCTCTCAGTGAACATTGACTATCATTATTCCTTATGCTGCTAGCATTAGTAAATATGTGGGTGGGGCTTAAGCGCCGTAGTGGGTACACTAGAAATTCTCACACTAATTGCCACAATGAACACAGTTAACTCTCTATTAACCAATTGCTAACTGACTGTACTGTTAACACTAAGCACTACAAACACTACCACAGTGTGAGAACACTTACTCCCAGGTTCACATCATGTAGGGACTGGTACCCACAAACCCAGCAATACCAATGGATACAGGAATGAACCTTACTCTGTAACTACGTGCTTGCTTTCTCTAGCAGTGGCCCCCTTATTTCCTTCCCATAACTCCAAGGCTAGGTCCCTAGGTACTCTGTGTCACAGGTCCAGTCTCAAATGCAGGGAGTCAGCTGCTAGGGAAGGGGACAAATACAACACCCCTACACTAAGAGAGTAACCATCACACTACGACAGTCACCTATTTCCTGGCTGGTTGCCTGTTTTAAGCTATGATACATGTACAGTTGTCCATAGCAAAAGCATAATGGCCTACACTAGGCAGCAAAATGCATGCTGGACTAAAGTGAACTGTATCTACTCTAACCTATAGTCCCCAAGTTACAAGCCCTGCTCTTTTGATACACCATGCAATACACCACTTAAAAATAAACTTTAGACCAGGTGTTAAAAAGTTAAAGGTAACTTTACTAAAGAAAGGGAACATACAGGAACAGTTCTTATCAGGCAGCTTATCATATGAATTCTTGTAATAAGGTGTTTTAGTGCCAAAAGGGTAATAATACCTGAACAACAGCAGAGAGTCAGTTACCTGCCTACAATCTGCTGGAAAAACTGTCAAAAAGTAGTCTGTTATGCTGCAGGATGGCGCCCCCCTTGGGGGGGGGGCACTTGGGGCTTCCTGATTGTCTGGGAGCCTGAGGGCTTTTACCTACCAACTTACTGCCTTCAAAGATCTTTGCCAAACATGGATTATATGGCCTTGTGACACCTCTGTTTGTATGTTTGTATGCATATATTTATTTATTTATTTTCAACCCCATTGCTATCTAATACTGAAAGATCAATGGTTATTTTAGTTAAAATTAGTGCTTATTGGAGTATGTCTAAATTAGATCTTTAACTTAGTAAGGAGTATTGCACAGATTAATAGACCTTTTGTGCAGCGTACTTGAACATGCTAAGTTCAAATGATGCAATTTGTCTCAGTGATTTGTCAGAAAAGAGAGTCAGCTGAATGCCTCACTGTGCAAAATAAATGGGTAAAAGTAATTTTTACACTTTCTCTATTCTGCATAAATACAAGACAATTTGTATTTGTTTACATTGCCTTTAGGATTTTTTAACAATCTTTCCAGTGGAATAAAAACACTAAACTCGTGATTTTGTGTCCAATCGACTATGTACAAAAATAATGAATTGCATTT
Organism: Rana muscosa; assembly: GCA_029206835.1. Classification (NCBI taxonomy): domain Eukaryota; kingdom Metazoa; phylum Chordata; class Amphibia; order Anura; family Ranidae; genus Rana; species Rana muscosa. The sequence continues at coordinate 133,378,114 of CM055122.1, read as the reverse complement.
TATGATACAATGACACATTCTAAATCTGTCTTGCCAGATAATATTGAGAGAAAAATCTATCTTCAAATAATAGGAGCTGTTTGTATTGAATTTGAAATAAAAAACATTATTAAAATATGAGTACATAAAAAAGTAGTCTTTTCTTTACATTATGGAAATATGTTAGCATACAAACATTGAAAGATAACTAAACCTAAAAGAGATGTATACAAAATGTAAGCATGAAAGTAAAAGATAATTGAATATTTCCACTCGACCAGTCTACTGCAAATAGAAAAACTGTATTTCAGTATATTCCAAAAGCTAAACATCAAACAAAGTTCTACTACTGAAGATTGTTAAGAAGCTTGTGACCAAGGTAATTTTAACTACCATATAGCAGACAATAGCCCTCTACTCGTAATCTAATCTAAGACAATGTAGAAGCCTAACTTCAACCAAAATATTCCTGTCCCTGTGATGCCCATACAAGAAACAGGGGGTGCAATTGTCACCAGGATGGAAAGATAAAGACAGCACTAAAGCCATTGTCAGAGGTTCTGACCCTTCTTCACTCTACTAAAAGTGACACAGACGCCAATAAATACCTGACTGAGATAAAACCTTCCATCCCTATTGTGTCATTCATAAATCCAAAGTCTAGAGTTTGATCTTGTAATCTCTACTGCAGGATCCATCAATCTCAACTCGTTCCATCAGTACAGTACCGTTTTTTGGTTATATGAGCAAGAAGGGAGTATGAATAAGTATTATCTTCAGGGCAGAAAAGCACTACATTCCTTCTATTACACTGTAAATGATTTAGCCTTTGAAGCAAGACTGTTGATATAACTTTATCTTACCCAATACAGGATTGGCCAATGCAATTTACTGGCCATTCAATGCAATTCCTGTTCTGAGTGGATACACCTTAACATTCTTTCTTCTCAGTCCTGTGATAACACTTTGATGGGACAGTGCACATCACAGGCAAAAGGTACAGCGCCAATAAGAGTGATGCGATTGCTGTAATCACACTATTCTAGCTTGTCACAGGACATCCTGGAAGCCAAGGTACCAAACTAGGGTCCATTGCACCCCAAGTTTCAGGGCACGTGCCAGGCAAGGCACGTGTGAACTTTTCCTGTTAAAGAACAGACAGCAGGTTGGTGTTGTTGTCACACACAAACTTGCCTGGCATAAGATGAGTTGATTCAGCCACCTCTCAGCATGTATCTGAAGAGTTGACAGAAATAAGTGTGGTTTCTATCACCCAGGCATATGTGCTGCATAACAGCATGGTGGCATTTGCATTTGGCATTTGTTTGTGGCTATTGCATAACAAATTGCATTGGAATGGTCCAGTGGGGGACCTTGTGCTTAATTTGCCATAACTTTAAATAATTGATGGCTGGGAATTTGTAAATATTTTATTTTGGGTGCAAGTATGTTTCTTGACCCTCTAAGCATATATGTGATTGTGATGTTATAATATCTAGCCTTAGCCAGAGTAATACTGGCTCTAAGGCTGAGAAAAAACAACAGGCTCTTTGCCTTGGGTTATGACATCATGAGCATCTCCATTTGCTTTTGCTCCATTTTGATGAAGTAGCTTGCTTGTATCATGAAATATGACTGTAAGAATTTGTGTTTAGCACTGCTGCCACCTATGCCTAATTTGCTTCAACTAATTCATACCTCCCAACCATCCTAGACTCTGCAGGGCTGTCCGAAGATTTCAACAAAATCCCAGCGCCCCATGGATCTGGGCTGTGTTAATCAGCTGAAAGTAGTAAGCTATGCCCAATATTCAGCGTAAAATGCCGCTTACTCCAAGTGTTTAAATTGGGTCTATGGAGTCTGTACAATTTTCCATCCTTTTTTCTGTGAAATATATATATAGTATCTCACAAAAGTGAGTACACCCCTCACATTTTTTGTAAATATTTTATTATATCTTTTCATGTGACAACACTGAAGAAATTACACTTTGCTACAATGTAAAGTAGTGAGTGTACAGCTTGTATAACAGTGTAAATTTGCTGCCCCCTGAAAATAACTCAACACACAGCCATTAATGTCTAAAACAATGGCATCAAAAGTGAGTACACCCCTAAGTGAATGTCCAAATTGGGCCCAAGGTGTCAATATTTTGAGTGGCCACCATTATTTCCCAGCACTGCCTTTACCCTCTTGGACATGGAGTTCTCCAGAGCTTCACAGGTTGCCACTGGAGTCCTCTTCCACTCTTTCATGATGACATCATGGAGCTGGTGGATGTTAGAGACTTTGCGCTCCTCCACCTTCTGTTTGAGGATGCCAACATGTACTGTGACTTACTGAAGCAGAGCATGATCCCCTCCCTAGGGAGACTGGGCCGCAGGGCAGTATTCCAACATGATAATGACCCCAAACACACCTCCAAGATGACCACTGACTTGTTAAAGAAGCTGAGGGTAAAGCTGTGAAGCTCTGATGAACTTCATGCCCAAGAGGGTTAAGTAAAATAATGGGGACCACACAAAATATTGACACTTTGGGCCCAATTTGGACATATTCACTTAGGGGTATACTTACTTTTGTTGCCAGCAGTTTAGACATTAATGGCTGTGTGTTAAGTTATTTTGAGGGGACAGCAAATTTACACTGTTATACAAGCTGTACACACATTGTAGCAAAGTGTAATTTCTTCAGTTTTGTCACATGAAAAGATATAATAAAATATTTACAAAAATGTATGGGGTGTACTCACTTTTGTGAGATACTGTATTTTAATGTGCATTTTTAGGCTAAAAATCTTCATGCTGTGTGTCCTTTTGAATACCCAGCCTATGCCAAGGCTTTTATTTTATTGTTTGCGGTATAGTATTTTTACATTTTTCTTCTGTGAACAGTATAGTATATACTTTGATATCCATTTGTGGGCTGAAAAGCTGCATTTTGTGTGTCCTTAAAAGTTCGGCCTGGCACCAAGAGTTAAAATACTGTTTATAGAGATCTGATACAATATACAACCCAAGAGCTAGTAAAATTATTAAAACAACAAATATCGCAACTATAAATAATTTCGGTTTTTTTCAACATACAGGCATATATTGCAATGGCCACAATAGAACATACCCACTTGTCTTTGTCTACACAATCATGTAAAATTTACTCTATAACATATTTAATTTTCACCAAATAATAACTGAAAGTTGTGGCTCATCTGGCAGTATTTAAAAAACAGAAATAGGTTTTATAGAACTCCTGGTTTATCATTCAGTAGTAAATACTGTATACAGCATATTTGATCAAGTTCTTTATTAAACAACCCCCACTCCCCCCAAAAATGTTCCATAGGGTAAATCCATCATCAATCACGTTGTTCAGCAAAGTAGATCCATGTTAATTATGATGAACAATGCTCTTCGACCTGCCAAAACAAAACTGACTGCCAACACAATGTGCTCCCAACAAACCCTTGCTGCAAATAATGTTTCCCAGACATGAGTGACGTCATCAATCTAATATGCCCATGTTGAGGTCATGTAGCCTTGTATGGTTAAGGGCCTGTCTGGTATTGAATTGGGGAGCCGTGCTATTTTTGATTTTTTTTGGTGTGGGATCCCTCCTTGAAATTTTCACTAGACTAGATACCTTGCTCCTTTGTTTACATGTACCTGCCAGCTGGGGAAATGTAATTTGCAGCAAACAATCTGCTTGGAGCCGATATGCCTGCAGGTTGGCGTGTCATTGAGATAGCTTGTGGTTGATGTGGATCTACATAGCTGGATGACATGGTTGAGGATACATTTACACCATGGAGCATATTTTTGTTTTGTTTTTATCTGTTTAATAAGGGATTCTTAAAAATGTGTGGTATGTTCATTCATATAGGTGGGGTGGATATTTGGGGGCACCCTTATTTTAAATTAAATTCCAAATGATCCAGAAATGTGAGATAGAGGCCCTTGTCCTCACCAACATGGAGACAAGGTGCTTTTCTAGGGGCCCCCTGGCAAAGCACTCTCCCCATGCTGACTGCATGTGGTCTGGTATGGTTCAGAAGGAGATTTGCGGGGTAACCCCATGTCATTTGTTTGTGCTAGTAGTAATACTGCCAGAATATGAAAGATAAATACCTAAACTTTGTCTAGTAACCTGTGGTTCACTTTGGCAGATAGACAGGCAAACAGGCTATTTAGTTTGCTTGTTCATCAAATGGTTTACAGCCAGAGTTTGCAGTGAACCCTATGTTCCCACCGTCTGAGAGGGTATCACCACAGCACCCATATTTATAGTGAAATGTTTGAGAGAGTGACGCTTATTTGATAGACTTAGTAGAGCTTTAACTGAGACAATTTGAGTGGCACTGATGTGATTGGTCTTGTAGGACTGTAACTGAGATAAATTCAACATAATTAAAAAAATTAACAGTATAGTTACCGTGTTTCCCCCAAAAATAAAACCTACCCCAAAAATAAGACCTAGTGTTATTTTCCAGGAGGGCTGCAATATAAGCCCTACCCCGAAAATAAGCCCTAGTTTAAAACGCTTGTAAAATCCTATAACCCACTCTATTACAGTAGTACAGTAGGTGCCGCCGATATTGTGTCAATCTCGCCTCTTCTAGCGGCGAGATTGACACCCTACGAGCCCCTTCGTGAGAGCCAGCGCCGAGCTGTCTCGTCATCGGGAAAGGAAAAATTTTGTTTTTCCTTTTACAATGAGCGACACGCATTGCCGGTAAACGGAGATCCGACGTGGATTCCCGCCAATACCAGGCACTGTGTTGGGTATGAATCCTGAGCGGGAACTCCACGCCAATTTTTAAAGAAAAAAACGGCATGGGTTCCCCCTCCAGGAGCGTACCAGGCCCTTGGGTCTGGTATGGATTTGAAAGGGACTCCCCTAAGCCGAAAAATCAGCGTGGGGGTCCCCCTCAAAGTCCAAACCAGACCCTTATCCGAGCACACAACCTGGCAGGCCGCAGGGGAAGAGGGGGGACGAGAGAGCGGCCCCCCCTCCCTCCTGAACCGTACCAGGCCGCAAGCCCTCAACATGGGGGGTTTGGTGCTCTGGGGCAGGGGGGTGACCTGCGGCCCCCCACCCCAGAGCACCCTGTCCCCATGTTGATAAGATAGGGCCTCTTCCCGACAACCCTGGCCGTTGGTTGTCGGGGTCTGTGGGCGGGGGCTGATCGGAATCCGGGAGCCCCCTTTAATAAGAGGCCCCCCAGATGCCGGCCCACCACCCTATGTGAATGAGTATGGGGTACATCGTACCCCTACCCATTCACCTGGTGGAAAAAAATGGCAATAAAAAAACACACACAGCTTTTTAAAGTAATTTATTGCACAGCTCCGGGGGTCGTCTTCCGACTTCGGGGGTCTCCGGTGTCGTCGCCGCGCTCTCCGGTTCTTTCTTCCTTCTGCCGGGCCTCCGCTATCTTCTTCCAGCTCTTTTGCTAGCGGGGCCCGGTCTTTTCTGTCGCCTTCTTCCCTCTTCTTCTCTCCGGTTCTTTCTTTCTTCTGCCGGGCCTCCGCTATCTTCTTCCAGCTCTTTTGCTAGCGGAGGCCCTGCCTTCCCCGTCGTCTCGTACGGCTCTCCGTTGTCCTTCTGCCGGCCCCTCCACTATCTTCTTCCAGCTGTTTTGCTAGTGGAGGGGCCGGTCTTCCCGTTGTCGCCGTCGGCGTCTTCTTCTCTCTTCTCCTCCTCGATGTTGACTCGTCGCTTCCTCTCGCTGTAATGCTAAATCTTCGGTCCACAGAGATTTATATAGGCTTCTCATGACGTCACAGTCACATGCTCCGGGTGGCCCCGGAGCATGTGATTGTGACGTCATGGGAGCATGTGACTGTGACGTCATGAGAAGCCTTAAAAATTGCCTTAAAAATTGGCGTGGAGTTTCGCTCAGGATTCATACCAAACACAGTGCCTGGTATTGGCGGGAATCCACGTCGGATCCCCGTTCAATACAGTGCCGCGTCTCCTCACTATTGCAGCGAGCGCGAGATGTGTCGCCACCCCTGTCGCCGAGATGTCGGCACCCCTGTCTTCGAGAATCTCCGTGATAGGATCGCGATGAATAAACAATGTCGTCGGCACCTACTGTATATAATGTGCAATGTGTGTGTTTCTGTAATATAATTGTGAGGAAGAAAGCTCCGGTGGGTCACAGAAGCGCAGAGCGGTGCTAAAACGAAGTTATTTGGCACAATTATTTTACAGAAACACACACATTGTACATTATATACTACTCTAATAGAGTGGATTATAGGATTTTACAAGCATTTTAACTCAGTTCACACTGGGGATTCCTGTCAGGCAGGGAAAGAGAGGGGGGGGGGGGAGAAAACAGCACATTACATGGTAAGACCTACCCCAAAAATAAGCCCTACTATGCCAAAATTAATATAAGACCCAGGCTTATTTTTGGGGAAACACGATAGATGTTCATTTAGATAAGGTGTTTTGGCTAAAATGTACAGTAATATTGCACAACAGACCATTATCTTTATATTTTTTTAGTACACTAAATTATTGTCATTGTGCTGTTTCTTGATAAATGTTTTTCCATAATGTTTGTCTAAGATGAAGGTAATGACCTGGTTGCATCAAAATACCTTGTAGTCTAGTTTTGTTTTATTATTAGTAATGTGTCACTTAGGTGTTCTCAGCAGTATTAGTTTAATACTTGACACCACTCATAAAGGTATTTACTTAAGCATAGGTCTCTTAATTAAAAGGTTACACATACGTCTGGCTGTTGACTAAGGAGAATCACAACACATAAACTCAGTGCTCCAATATAGAATGCATACATAATTTATTTTTATATAAGCTTTAACAAACATGGTAGCTCTGTATGAAATACACAAAACTGACAGCAGTACAGGCAGGCAGGGACATTCACAAATATATGTTTACACTAATCCTCTGCTGTCAGAAATAAATTATTCAGCTTATAGGGTACTGCAAAGGTTTGCACAGGTTCATGTGAATATACTGTATGTGTGAGTTATGCATTTTCCATCACTAAACAATGTAACTATAAAAAAAAAAAAAATGTTGTCTGTCTGTCTATCTATTTATATGTCTATCTATCTTAGCATTACTGTCAAAATATCAAGTTATTGTGACAAAGCTATACACACGGTAACAGGTGGTACCATTTGTTTGCATACAGCAGACAGGAAGACTATAGTACTTTGATTTACGTGAATAATTTCTACTGGAAGTCTGTTGACTGCAAAATTGTATTGATTGCTGTTATTAATGTACATACTGTAGCTTGTGCTAAAAATATATATATATCTATATATATAGATATATATATCTATATATATATATATATATATATAAATAATAATAAAAAACAAACCTTTTATATTATTTCCAGTCACTACAGCAAAATGCCACCCCCAAAAAAGAATTGTAAAACACATATTTACAATAATAATACGGTAAAACCTTGGATTGAGAGTAACTTGGTTTGAGAGCGTTTTGCAAGAAAAGCAAAATTTTTCTATAATTGTTGACTTGCTATGCAAGCAATGCATAGCATAAGTAGTGTCATGTCACAACTGAGTAAACAAGAGAAGAGTGTAGCAATATGGTTAAATTTAATGAAGGTACAACATTTAGCAACTCACATGGTTAGGGTTGAGCGGACACCTGGATGTTCGGGTTCGACGGATTCGGGCGAACTTCGGAAAAAAGTTAGAATTCGGGGCCCGAACTTGACCCCGAACCCAAACCCCATTGAAGTCAATGGGGACCCGAACTTTTGAGGACTAAAATGGCTCTAAAAAAGTAATGGAAAGGGCTAGAGGGCTGCAAATGGCAGCAAAATGTTGTTAAGAGCATGGCAAGTGCTCTGCAAACAAATGTGGATAGGGAAATAATAACTTAAAAATAACATAAAATACATAAAAATAAAAAATAATAATCTTGACCTAGGAGGACGAGGTCTATATGGAGTAGGAGGTTGAGGTGGCGGTGGATGTGGCCGTGTAGGTGGAAGCGGCGGTGGAGGAGGACGAGGTAGCCAACACTGGTTTTTGTTTTTATTTTAATTTTTTTTAAATTACTGTACACCCCAAAAAAATTGAGAGAGATCAAAAAAACAACAATGGCTAGGTAAGGCCGGTATACTGTACATGTCTATGCTGCACAAGGTACGGACAAGTCCTGTGGGATCCATGCCTGGTTCATTTTAATGAACGTGAGCTTGTCCACATTGGCTCTGGACAGGTGGCTGCGCTTGTCTGTGATAACGCCCCCTGCCGTGCTAAATACACGTTCAGATAATACACTGGCCATCTCCAAGGCGTAAAGGGCAAGCTCAGGCCATGTGCCCAATTTGAAGACCCAGAAGTTGAAGGGGGCAGACCCATCATTCAGTACGTGTAGGCGTGTGCACACATACTGCTCCACCATGTTGGTGAAATGCTGCCTCCTGCTAAGACGTTCCATATCAGCTGGTGGTGCTGGTTGTTGTGGCGTGCTGACAAAGCTTTTCCACATTTCGGCCATGCTAACCCTGCCTTCTGAGGTGCTGGCGGTGCCCCGGCTGCCTTGGCGACCTCTTCCTCCTCCTCTGCCTTCGCCTTGTGCTTCCACTGTGCCCCCGCTGTCAGGTGGGAGTGCCACCAGCAGCGTGTCTACCATCGTGCGCTTGTACTCGCGCATCTTACAATCACGCTCCAGTGAGGGAATTAAGGACGGTACGTTGTCCTTGTAACGGGGATCCAGCAGCGTGGCCACCCAGTAATCAGCACCTGTTAGAATGTGGGCAACTCGGCGGTCGTTGCGGAGACACTGCAGCATGTAATCGCTCATGTGTGCCAGGCTGCC